>PVKV010036280.1:0-15835 GCA_004027835.1 Alouatta palliata
TAATTTTTGTATTTTTAGTAGAGACGGGGTTTCACCATGTTGACCAGGATGGTCTCGATCTCTTGACCTCGTGATCCACCCGCCTCGGCCTCCCAAAGTGCTGGGATTACAGGCGTGAGCCACCGCGCCCGGCCGGGTTAAATTATTAATAGACACTTCTTTTGTGGTTAGGGAGCTCAATTGGTCTAAATTTTTTTTTTTTTTTTCACTCAGATGTGTTTTGGTTCCTGTGCTTAGTCACACATCTGGAAATAAATAGTTGCTAGACAAAAAAATTTTTTTTTAATATTTTTATGACTAAATATATGTGGCATGTGTTTCATGTCCACACGTTGCCAAGGATATTTTTAGAAAACTGTTTTCATCAGTAACTTTGCTCTTAGCATGATGGTGCAGGAGTCTCTGGGGAGAGCAAACATCATTGGAAGATCTGCTTCTGTGGGACACAGAGTTACTCGAACAGCACAAAACATAAAACCTGGGTTTCTAATGAGTGGCTGTTCATGTATTAATGTTAGTATCTGCTTTTAGTCACTGAAAGAATTCTAGCTGCTCCATTAGAGATCTGAAGTCTGGATAAGTTATATTTCTGAACTTGGAATTGAGAATACAAAACCTCCCCAGGAATCATGGCGAGTGTGAGAACGGCTGAAAGGCAGAAGTTTGGGGATCTCGATCCTTGACACTTCTAAAAAGAAAGAATAGTAATTTCAATAAAGTCTGGTCTGCAATAGTGAATGTGGTGTTGATTCTGTAAGACACTATCAGATGAATGGGTGGGTAGTTTCCAGAGGCAGTCGCACCTACTCATGAGAAGCCAGAATAGGTTTGATACTTTTCACAGCAAACTGTTTTCTTTAACAAGGTATCCAGACCTCCAGACCTAGAAAGGGCAGAGAACCTGGAAATCTGAGTTTGAACAAGGCACTTGACAAGGTCTCTCATAATACACTTCTGGATGAAGTGATATAGGGGCTGGGATGTAAGTGTAATTGTGTATATTGATAATTGTCTGAATAGCTGTTTAATAGCTTGATATCAAATGGAGGGATGTGTTTAGGGTTGTTCTTGGCCTTTTTCTTTGATTCTTTTTATGGTGATCTGGTTGAAGATGTTGTATGTGTGTTTATCAAATTTGGGATGATGTGAAATTAAAGAGAATAAATTAAATGGTCAAATCAAGATCCTAAAGTCTTAGGCTGGTCAAACTTGGTAAGCATAGCGAGAACTGTTTTAAAGAGACTACAGGTAAAGACTGCTACTTGTGTCCTAAAGTCAATAGCACATATACTGGATAAGTAGCTGTAACAAATCTGAAAAAGACAGAAAATGTAGTTGGCAGTGAATATAGTATAAATCAGTTGTGTACCATAGCTGTCAGCAGAGTTAACTTATTTTTATTTATTTATTTTGAGATGGAGTCTCTCACTCTGTAACCCAAGCTGGAATGTAATGGTGTAATCTTGGCTCACTGCAACCTCCATCTCCCAGTGGCTGGGATTACAGGTGTATGCCACCATGCCCAGCTAATTTTTGTATTTAATGGGGACAGGGTTTTGCCATGTTGGCCAGGCTGGTCTCAAACTCCTGACCTCAAGTGATAACGCCCACCTCAGCCTCCTAAAGTGCTGGGATTATAAGCATAAGCCACCACACCCAGCCAGAATTAACTTACGATTTAGCAGAGTTAATATTAACTTAGGTTTCATTGATTAAAAAGTGTGGCATGGCAAAGAGAGAGGGGATGCCCCCCCCCTTCTTCTATTGGTTGGACTACCTACTTCTCAATTCCAGGTGCTATAACCTCAATCAGGGCATGGGCACAGGATTACATATTTATACATGTGGCATTTATGTCACATATTCAACTATAACAGCAGTAGCAACAATTGCAACACCCATGGCCCCAATGCCTATCACCTGAGATGTCTTCGCTACTTTCACCCAATTTAGATAAAAATGACCTCTAAGTTTTTTCGATCTCTACAATCCTACAATCCACCTCACAAGAGACAGCATTTTTAAGGATTAGGTATAAATTCAGCCATGGCCAGTAAAGCCTCTGAAATCTCAGTATCCAACTAAGGCCAGGCGTGGCGGCTCATGCTTGTAATCTCAGCAGTTTGAGAAGCTGAGGCGGACAGATTGCTTGGGCCCAGGAGTATGAGACCTGCCTGGGCAACTTGATGAAACTCATCTCTACATAAAATTAGCTGAGTGTGGTACACACCTGTAGTCCCAACTACTCGGGAACCTGAGATGGGAGCATCACCTAAGCCCTGGGAGGTCAAGGTTGCAGTGAGCCATGATCGCACCATTGTACTCCAGCCTGGACAAGGATGAGACACTGTTTCAAAATAAATAAATAAATTAATAAAATAAAATAAAATCTCAGTATCCATAACACCGAACAGTTTATTAGAGTGTAATATTTGTATGTTGGTGAAAGAATGAGAAGTAAAGTATAATAAAATGCCTTTCCTTAAAAGTACATATTTATTGGTTTGATTTCCCTTGTACTCCCGGGGCTGCTCTGTATCAGCATGGCTAAAATAATTTTAAGGAATGATTATAGGGAGAAAAGTAGGCACAGAGCCCTGAATTCTGTTTCTGAGGCAGTTTTGTTTCTGCCTCACTGGACTATAGGCTTCAAGTCCAAAGATCCAGTCCAGTGATAATGAGGGGTGAATTGGAGGGTGGCAACAGCATAATTTATTATTCCAGGCTTCTGGTAGTATTATCTTTGGCAAGTGAGCACATTTCCCCTCCTTTTCTGTGTGGTCAGTGCAGATTCCGCTTTCTCCCTGTTTATACAGCGTTAGCATATGAACTAATGTGGACAGAGAGCCCCATCTCCCTGGCTGCCATGGTTGGTTCAGATATTAACACATGACTCAAGCTGGGCCAACTGGAGACCTTGTCTGGGACTTTTCTATATTGGAGTCAATGGGAAAAACTGCTGTTGCTTCCATGTTCCTGGGACTAGAAGAACAGCTGAGGTTGGCTGACCTTATCTCTGGGGGAGAAAGCCTGTCTTTAATAGTCAGAATGAGGCCAACGCAAAGAGAGACAGAGAAGATAGAGAGAAATGGTGATATTGAGGTCTGGCTCTAAGTCTGTCTGACATCAGCTCTAACGAAGCACTCCATTTTTTTTTTAATTTAAGTTGATTTGTATTTGTCATTTATATCTTGAGTAATACAGCCTTAAAACAGAAATATTAGAAAAAGCACTGTCATGAACAATTACTTCATAAACATGAAAACAAATCATTTTCGTATGATAATAAAAAGAGTAACAGTCCATTAGGCATCTACTGTATGTTAGGCACTGCAGTAAGTGCGTTACATTTTGTTTTTCATTTAATCCTCACAACAACCTATGTAGTACTTGTATCAGTTTGCTGTAACTGGGTAACTACCTGCCCTGAAACTGAGTGGCTTGAAACAATAATTTGTTTAACTCACAATTCTTTGTCTTGGTTGGGTAATTATGGTTTGGACCAGGCTCAGGTGATCATAAATGGGCTTGCTCACGAGTCTGCAGTAAGTTGGCGGATTTCTGGGACTTAATATTCTACGGTGGCCTCATTCATAGGTGTAGAGTTCAGTCTGCTGGGCACACAAGAGTGGATATTATCTCTCTAGCAGGCTAACCCTAGCTTGTTTCGAGCAGGTGCCAAGTGAGTGAGTGGAGGCATGTGAGTCCTCTCATGGCTCACACTTGGCATGGCACACTGGTACTTCTGCAGCATTTTATTGGCTCAGGTTCAAGGAATGAGGAAATAGTCTCTATTCTTAATGAGAGGAACTGAAAAGTCAAAGAGAGTGAATATAGAAAGGCATAGAAAAAATGGGAACACAACTATTCTACTACAAAAGGTATTATGTGCATACACTTCAAAAGTTCAGAAACTTATTCAAGGTCATAAAGCTAGAAGGCAGCTGAGACAGGATTTGAGCCTTAATCTCCTGACTGAAAATCTCATTCTCTTTCAACATTTCTTTCTAGTGTTGCTGATTGATCTGTGCGGTCCAGATGTCACAGTGTAATTAGTTTCTAAAATAAATTTGTTCTTAGATTACTTTTGAATGACTTCTAAGTTATTAAAAAAAGTTTTTTGTTGTCATAAAGGTATTAACTTTCTATGAATGTATTTTTGACCTACAGTTATAAGCATTTTTACTCATATTCACATCCACAGTAAAATGAAGTTCATGTTTTCATCTAGTAGCACAATATAATTTGAATTACCAGATGCTATTTTAGAAGAATAGCTAAAATAACTTGCAGTAACTAGGAAATTCTTAAATGGTGCTTACAGGAACTTGAGTTCAGTCAAATGGGAAGCCAGAGGATGGTGAATGAAAGGATCTACAGACTAAAAAGAAAGCTGTCAACAGACAGAAGAAAGAGAGCTGCAGGACACTGGAACTCAATCCTGTCGTATTCTAAGGAGAGGAGTAGTGGCAAGTGGCTGTTATTTAAGTTGAGGAATCTTATACCCTAGTGTTTAAGGCTCTATACATATCCCAGAGTCAGCCTTCTCCAGAGAAACTCAAAAGAGTCAAATATGGGGAAGAGAGACGAGGCCCAGAGAGTCTGGGATTGCACTGCAAGACTCAAATGTCCTGCGTTGTGCTTCTACAAAAATAGTTCAGCTCAAATCCTCCTTTCATGCCTCACTTGGGAGTCTGAGTGTTATATTCATTCTTCTAGGATAGTTCTCAGGGTATTGTTGAGGGAGGAGGGTAGTCACTTACGCAGCTTCATCTCATGAAATTCAATGAATGAAATGCATAAATTGCTGGAAAGAAAGCAAGATCAGGAGGTTACAGAACAAAACAGATGGTGGAAACAAAAGGAGGCAACTCCCAGGAACTTTCTTCCTGCAGCTGGCTAGGGGCTTCTTTCGGAAGATAACACTAGGCAAAAGCTGAATTGAACATTTTGTAACATCTTAGACATCATCTGGTTTGAGGCGAGGTGACTGGGAACTGACCTTTGGGATACAGGCATGAGAAAAGCAAGTGTTCAAATGGTTTGAGGGAAACAGAGATGGGGAGGTAAAGGAGGAAAAGCAGGGGGATATCTATGAGTTGGTAAGGAAAGTAGATTGTTTTGTGAGTTATAAGCTGAATACTGGGGGGGAAAGTGGTATGTACGGTTTTAAAGCATCATTAGTATCTTACATGTTTGCATTTTACTTATCGTTTTGGTAAATATGCCACTTTAAACACGAGAATAGTTTCTGATTTTGGAATCTGGTGGTCAGGATGAGATGGGGGTACGGGAAGAACTGCAGTGTATTCTCGGGATTACACTTTCCCTGCGGGTTTCCTAAGTATTTGTTTTAAGAAAGGGTGTGCATTCTGTGTTCAGAAACACAGAGAATCCTGGATTTGGAGAGTCAGTTTCCCCTCTGTTCTGTCAGTCTTCATCTGCATGCTAGCATTAGATGTCTCTGAAAAGAGAGTATGGCCATTCAGCCTAGGTCAGTGAGGTTTGGCCTAGTGTCAAGCCTGGATCTTAGGGTTATGGTACCTGACATTACTATAGTCCATGTTTGATATTTGGTATTTGGTTGTCATCTAACTGCAGACCTCTTTCCTTAACATCAAAAAGGTACAGAATTCTAACCACAAGGGTAAGAATTCTACATAAGCCCCAAATCACTTTTCAATAATGAACCATTTGAGACAATCGGTCTCATTTTATAATGTTAAGGAAAACAACCCAACAAAAGTAAAAGAAACTCTCAGCTCAGTACCCATTAGATTCAAGTGTACCTCAGAAAGGCGACCAAAAAACATTCAGGAAGGTCAACCCTGCTTAATCAATTTAAGCTTTTCAATGACAGGTTTGAGCTGAAGCAATTACTTTATTGATAAATATAGAGAAACTGCCAGCCATTGGAACCACTTAACCTGCATTTGTTCAAAGCACTAAATCAATTAGAGAAAAAATTTTAAAGCTTGGAATTTTACTGTAATGTGACGCATACTCAAAATGAAAGCGTTGTTGAATCTGCATATACGTATATGTAATTTTTCAGTAGTTGACTTCCTTCCAAATCTGCAATTTAAAAAAGGAAGAATAGTAACCAAACATTAAAACAATTTTACATTCTTCAAGTTTTGGTTGAAGCTATTTGAAAGATCAGGATAGTTTTTCTTCTTTATGGCTTAGATGTGCTTAGAAGACCAGAATATAATTTGAGTATTTTCTAGAGTATTGTTGTTACTAAGTATTATTTTTTACAAATTTATAGATACAGCTGCTGCCAGTTTTGCTGTCTACAAAGATATATCCATCTGTAGTGGCTTCCTTTTACTTCTTGAGTTTCTGAATTTTTATGTCATAGGCCAATTTTGCTAATATATGTTATTTATTTTTAATTTCTTAAAATATACCTTTTAATTTGAAAAAACTCCAGATGTACAGAAAAGCATATAGCAACTTCTTATATATGCTTCACCAATTTCCCTCTAATGTTAGCATCTGTAGTGGACTGGATGGTGGCCCCCAAAATATGTCCATATCCTAACTCCCAGAATCTGTGAATATGACCTTATTTGAGGAAAAAAAAAAAAAAGGTCTTTGTAAATGTAATTATGTTAAGAATCTAAAAATGGCATTATTTTGGATTGTCCACTGTGGGCCTTAAATCCAATGACAAGTATGCTTATAAGAGACACATGGAAGAGAGACATACAGGGAGAAGGAAAAAGCTAGTTTTTCTACCGATGTCCCTTTTCTGTTCTAGGATCCAATCCAGGGTAGCACATGGCATTTAGTTGTCATGTCTCCATGTGGTCCATGATAGTTTCCTAGTCTTTTCTTGTTTTCCATGACCTCGATAGTCTTGAGCAGTACTGGTCAGGTATTTTGAAGAGTATCCCTCACTATGGGTTTGTCTGCTGTTTTTCTCGTGATTAGACAAAGTTGTGGGTTATGGGAAAGAATATCGCAGAGGCGAAGTGATGTTCTCATCACATCATACTAGAGGGTATAGTATATGTATCCACATCACTTATCACTGGTGATGTTAATCTTGACCACTTGTAAGGTAGAGTTTTCCAGTTTTCCTAACTGTAAAGTGACTGTAAATTGAGCATTCCTTAATCCAAACATTCAAAATTCAAAACACTTCAATATCTAAAATTTTTGAATGCCAACATGGTGCCACAAGTGAAACATTTTATATCTGTCCTTATGTGCAAGGCCCCAGTCAAAATGCAGGCGCACAACACACAGTTTATTCAGTATCCCTAAAAGAAGAAAGAGCCTTCAGCCCCTTTCAGCTGCAATATTTATTTTCTGTACATACCCAGATTCCTCCGTGTAAGCACACACAAAAAAGCATAATAAAATGGCACATGTGTAGGCCAGACATGCCACTGGCAGGTTCCCCACAATGCCCTCTGTGGGGCCAAGACTTATGCGCATTACTTTATTTTATTTTTTTTTTTGCTTATTCTCTGCTCTGTGGTGTGAAGATATTGTTAAAAATGTCAAAAAAAGCCTGTCTGTATTCCATGGGCAATAGTGATAAGGAAAAGAGGAAGCAATTTTATTTATCCATAGCACAGAAAGTCAAGCTGTTGAAGAGACCAGATAGCAGTATAAGTGTGAAACATCTTACAGAAGAGTATAGTATTGTAATGACCACCACATATGACCTAAGAAACAGAAGGATAAACTGTTGAAGATCTATGGTGGAAAGTGATGGGCAGCAGTTAATGAAAAATTGAAAAACATCGCATAAAGCTGAGCATGAAGATCTCAGTTATGCATGAACAGAGTGAATCCATCAGCATTGCAATGAACATGTGCCACTTAGCGGTATGCTAATCAGGAAACAAGCAAAGATCTATGACAATGAACTAAAAATGGAAACGAACTGTAAATATTCAACCGGCTGGTTGCAAAAATTTAGGAAAAGATTTGGCATTATATTTTTAAAGATTTGTGGTGATAAAACATCTGCTGCTCATGAAGCAGTGGAGGAATTCATTGATGAGTTTCTAAAGGTCATTGTTGATGAAAATCTAATGCCAGAATAAGTCTATAATGCTGATGAAACATCACTGGTTTCATGTTATTGACCCAGAAAGACAGCGACTGTAGCTGATGAGACAGCCCCTACGAGAATTAAAGATACCATGAACAGAATATCTGTGCTAGGATGTGTTGATGCAGCTTACACACATAATTGTAAACTTACTGTGTAAGCAAAAGCTTGTGTCCTGGCTGTTTTCAAGGAGCGACTTTCTTACTAGTTCATTATTATGCTAGCAAAAAGTCCAGATCACCAGGGATATCTTTTATAATTGGTCACACGATCATTTTGTACCAGTGGCTGAAGCTCACCGTAGGAAAGCTGGACTGGATGATGACTGCAAGACTTTATTATTCCTTGACAACTGTTCCGCTCATCTTCCAGCTAAAATTTTCATCAAAAGTAGTGTTGTTTATACCATGTACTTTTCTCTAAATGTAGTTTTATTAATTCAACCATGTGACCAGAGCATCCTTAGATCAATGAGGAATACATATAAGAACACTTTATTGAACAGTATGGTAGCTGTGGTGAACAGAAGCATGGGTGTGGAGGTTTTCAGAAAGAGTTTAGCATGAAGGATGCTGTCCATATATGCTGTTACCAACACTTGGAACACAGTGACTAAAGACACAGTTCTATGTGCCTGGCAGAACCTCTGGCCTGTGACTATGTTTAGTGGTGATAGTGAACAATGTGACAACTTTGTATGTCAAATGAGAAAAAAATAATCTCTGACCTCTTTACGTTGCAAAAAAAAAAAAAAAAAAATACCTTCAGAATCTATCAACAAGCTGGAAGAAGTGGATGTGGAAGAAGTTTTTAATATTGTTATTGAGGCTCCAGTTGTTCATTCATTGACTGTAGCCAAAATGGTTCTCAATCAAAGTGCGTGTGATAATAGTGATGAAGATGGTATTGTTAACACTGCAGAAAAGCGCCTCCAGACATGGTGAAAATGTGTGTTGGGCTCATTGAAGGACTAGAGCAGTCTGCGCTCATTACAGAACAAGAAATCATGTCAATTTATAAAATTAAAGACAGACTTTTAAGCCAAAAACTGTTGTTAATGAGGCAGATGACTTTGGAGAAAACATTTTTAAAAGCCATTTGGCAGAATGCTTCCTCGTCTCTAAAGGACATATTTTCTGGTCTCTCAAATGCTTTGAATGTTTCTTCTCACCTAAAAAAAATGTGCACAGTAACTTTTTAATCAAAGCACAGCATCATGGATGGAGACTGAAAGCGTTTGTTTTTGCTGTTGTTTTAACAGAGGATACAGGTATTCTGGTGATGCTACTATGATGCTTAGTTACTCTGAACTCATTGTGTTTTATGCTGTATTAATGTTATATGATTTTTTTTACTGTTAAGCACTGTGTGAATAAGTGTGAGAAAATGATTGCTTACTGGTAGCATATCAATTTAGAGTCGGGGTGATGGTGATGCCAAATAACCACAGATTGTCTACGTGGATGGCTGAGGTAGTGACACCTTTGCTTTCTGGTGGTTTGGTGTACACAAACTTTGTTTCGTGCACAAAAGTATTAAAAATATTGTATAAAGTTGCCTTCAGGCTATGTTTATAATGTACACATAAAATGAATGAATTTTGTGTTTAGACTTAAGTCCCATCCCCAAGATATCTCATTATGTATATGCAAATATTCTAAAATCTGAAAAAATCTGGAATCCAAAACACTTCGGATTCCCAAGCATTTCACATAAAGCATACTCAATTTGTATTTTCCTTTTAAGTACTCAATTCTTTGGAAGCCAGTCTTTAAGCCCAGCACATGCTGTGGGAGGTGGGAGATTAAACAACACCTCTTTCAGGGGTGGGTATGTGGGGAGAATATCCACGTATATTATTTACAATTTTTCTGTGAGAAAAAGTTGTCTTTTTTTTCTTCATCCCTCCCTTCCTCTCTGTCCCTCCTCCTTCTCTCTTTCTTCTTTCCACCCTTCTTTCCTTTAATCATTTATTTGCATCAGTACTGATGCAGTCTACAATCTTAATTTGCATTACAATCTAATCCAGCATTATCTTGTTGCCCAAATTATTTTATCATTTTTGCCACTTATTTTTTTTAAAAATTACTTTGTGTAGTACTGGCTTAAGCTTTTTTTTGTTCCCTAGCCTATTAGTTATCTATTTCTGTGTTACAAATTACTCTAAGACTTAGTGGTGTAAATAATAAACATTACCATGTCATAGTTTCTGCAGATGAGGAATCTGGATGTGGCTTAAGTGGGTGCTTCTGGCTCCTCACAAGGCTGCAGTCTAGTTGTCAGTAGGATCCTCAATTGGAGAGGATCTGATTCGAGGCTTATGCACATGGTTGCTGGTAGCCCTCATGTCCTTACTGTCTATTGAATGGAGACATCAGCTCATGGCAATGTAGATTTATCCATAGAACAGCTCACAATATGGTAACTGGCTTCCCTCATAGTGAGAGAGTGAGTAAAAGAGGGTGCCCAAGATGGAAATCACAGTCTTTTTGTAACCATACCTTAGAAATGACAACCTATCACTTTTGCCATATTTGTTACAATTGTGTCATTAGTTTAACCCACACTAAAGAGGAGGGAATTATAAAAGGGCATGAAGATGAGGAGGTAGGAGTCACTGAGGGTCATTTTAGAGGCTGCCCACCACATCTACTATTCTATAATTATATCCAATCACTTTAATTAATTAGAAAGTGGAAAGGGAGAAGAGGGAGGTTTTGAAAAACAAACCACTGACGGATTAAATGTTTTGTTTGCAGTACCTTTTGACGTGATGCCACATATTTTATGATGTCTACCTCTTTCTCTTATTAGTAATTTGTATATTTATTTATTCATTCATTTAGGAGTATATAACGTGTAGCTTCCAAGCCAAATGTGACTTTTCTGACTCCAGGATGTGGTCTACCCAAGATTTTTGGAAACACTTTTCTTTCCATTATTAAATAGCACCTGTTGCACTTATAGGTCATTTAGGTCCAGCCATCTGAGCATCACTGCCACCAGGTGGCATATGGCAGAAGACGAACAATTAGTGACTGTAATAGAAGCTAAATGTAATCACTTTCATAATTTTGAGTTGTTCATATTGAATTCCATAACAACTGTATTATAAAACTGGGGAGTTATAAAGAACTATTGACGAAAGGATAGATCTCAGAAATTCCAGTTGTATTCAACTTGTCTTAAAATTAGGTCTAGCTACCTTTAAATAAAATTATTTGTTTCTTTTAATTAAAAAACTAATTTGTGCTCTCTGCAGAACACTCAAAAAGGTTGAAAAACCCAAAGGAACACAAGAGCCACCTCAAATTATGCATCTTATTGTTAACATTTATTTGTATTTTTTTTGACTTTTTAGTGCTAATATTTTGATGCGAAAAATTTCCACATTATTTTATACGTGTTATGTATACATATCTCTAACATGCATATGTACACACCTGTATACATATTTATATGTACATATATTTAACAACATTTATATCAAATTTGTGGAATACCTAGAAATATATTCTGAATATTTTCTCAAGTAAATCCCTCTTTTAGCAAGGACCCTCTTAACTTAATGACTGATTGTCACTGAAATTCCTGTGCATGTGAGTTTCTGCTTTGTGACTACCTCTGAACTCATCCAGTAAACACATATTGGCTGCTGAACTATTGGCCAGGCACTGTGCTGATTGCTAACTTGACATAGTTCTTGGCTCCCCTGCATTATAAGCTCCTGTTATCATTATTCATCATTGGCTTGACAGGGAGCCTGATATGGGGAGGAGTACCAGCCAGAAATTTGGAAAACTCAATTTTTGTTCCAGCTCTGATACTAATTGGTACAAATAAAAACCGATAGGTAACGTATCTGGAACATTCACTATGTGCCAGCTACTGCCCAAAGCCCTGCACTTCTACTCTCATGTATAATCCCAACAACTCTGTGAGGGAGATGCTCTCATAACCAGACTTATTTTACAGAGTGAAGACTGAGGCCAGAGAGATTAAGAAACTTGCCCAAGGGCACATAACTACTAAGTAGGGGAGTAATAATTTAATCCTGGTAGCTGATTCTAGAGTTGATGTTCTTCATCACACTGGGACTTTTGAAGTGGCTATGAAGAGATCAGCTCTCTAGACCTTCATTTTCTCATTGCAAAAATGTAGAAGTTGCCCTAAAGTAGATGATATCCTTTCCAGGACTAAATTTTTGAGTTAGTCTGCATTAATTTAACCTTATTATTTTAATTGGGGATTGCTGGTTTGCAAGTACAATAGAATTTCATCATATGCATAATTAACTTCCTAACTTCAAAGTTTCCTCAAATGAAAAATGAAAGAAAGCTGGTTAGAGAGAGAGCTAGAGTGGAGGCGGGAGTAAGAAAATCTGAATAATGCTGGGGACTGAAATAGTCACTAGTCAGGGCAGCTTTGCCAAGACCTGCGGAAATTCGTGTACAAATAATTTTATTTTAAAATCATTTTATCACTGAACAAAGAGAAATGTATTGTTCAGGTGACCAGGTAAGTTAGTGAGGAGATATTTGCCTACATTCTTGATGAAATTGAAGTATTAATCGAATTCAATGGTAAAACTTTCACAAATGATAAATTAGGAGAACCGATAAAATCATCTTGCAGAGTTGTAAAAAATGCATACTATACTTTTTAAGTAATGTATTTTAAGGATAATCTTTACTGTATGTGATTTTTTTTTCACTTACTGACTTTAAAACCAAACCTACAAGTAAGTTGCAAATCCATTTTAACAGATACCTACTCAAATTAAAATTTATTGGAAAGATGCAGGAGCACATCACAGAATCCAAAAGCACATATTCATCTAGCTTTACAGAGATTGGGACCATGACCAGGAAAATCATTAGGATGTAAGATAGCAATTTTCTGGCTCCTTTTATTTATTCCTCTGCCCTGTCCCTTCCCAAATTATTCCATAGGAGAACCCACTTCATTCTTTTCTCTTTTCACACAAGCTTTCTTTGCTTCTCCATGCATGGATGGAAAATGGCCACCCTATACAACCGTTCAGGCCAAGCACTCAGTAGAGAATGACCAGTGTTTCCGAGACTGAATTTCAAATGTTTGAGAGAATGTGCAGTCTCAGGTCTGTGGAGGGTGAGAGAGTAGGGCCCTATTCTCCACTTTCTAGGAGAAGCTATGGGGAAAGATCCAGATTCAGAAGAACTGCTAGGCAGTGCATGTTAGCGGGCCGGCCACTGATGTCCTGACACAGGTTTCTGGGCCCCTCGAGCAGGACTCAGAGCACTGGAGAGAGTTGCTGCACTCATGAGGATCCCATGGACAGACGTGAGGGAGGTCTCAGTGGTGATGAGAGAGGACCAAATAGGTGTCAGATGCCTTAGTAGGTGACCAACAGTATGACACTGTGGAATCCCTGGGGACTTAGACACAACCAAGGAAAGGGAGAGTGAGAAAGGAAGAACACCAAACCAACAGATTAAATTTTCTGCCATTTTAGTAAAATGGAGCTTGAGATAAAAGCAAGGCCGAATTATAGAAAAGTAATATTACAGTGGGGTGGCACACTGCTGTGTGGGCTGAGACCTGTATTTGATATAATGGAGATCTTTCTGAAATTGCTGGAATTCCTTACGTAGCACATTTCTGACTTAGCACTGCTGACCCACTCCAGAATTAGGGCCAGGTCATTCGGAGGGCATTAGTTGTGATCCCGCGCAGAGACAAAGTATGTGCTCAAAAGGAATCCGTGATTTCAGGAAAACCAGTGGATTGTAATGTGACCAACTTGACAAGAGCTCTACAAAAATGCGTGAAGGTTTTTAGGGAACCTGAAGGGAGTTGACAGAAGGAAGAGAGGACACATGTGACCTGAATAAAGTCTATGGTTGGATTTGAGTTCTATGCATGCTGGGAAAGTGGTTAAAAAGGAAGGTGCACGAGATATTCTTTTTAAGGCTTTTTTCTTAGACTGAATTTAGAATGGACTTTGAAGAGGGAGGAGTGGTTTCAGCAGCAGTGGCTCAAGGCCTGCCAGGTGGCACAGCTGGGCACTTATCATAGCAGGTCTTTTGGGATGCCCTGACTTAGGCTGTTTGTCAGGCAGCTTCCAAGTCGGAAGGATCCTGGTGCCCTGCCAGATGGGTGTCCCCTTAATGGGCTGTGGATTGATGTGGTGGCCTGGGACGCAATCAGATACTCTCTTGGGGAAGGAGATGGGACTACTTAACAGGCTTCAAGAGCACTGCTCTGCGTGGGATGGTGGACATTTCTAAGTCTCCCGTGAAGCACAAGCACACCCCTATTTTGTTTAGCTTGTAGGAAAAAAGAAAGATTTTCACGACAACATTTCTTTAAAGGAAACCCACATCCAGAAGGAAAGTGTCTTAGAAAAGACCAGAGAATGGAGTCATTTGTACCTTTAAGGGTCTGGGCTCAGTAAACCCCCACTTCGTCTCATTCTGCGTATCTCTGAAGTTTGGAGATATTGTAACAGTGCTTTTGGATATGAGGAAGTTATTGTGGAGATTGAAGTTGGGGAGACTGCTTATAACACCTGCCACCATATTTAGGTCACAATAGCTTCTCACTTCTCAAGTAAATTGGGTCCCTCAAGGCCTTCTCTCAGTTCAGTGGAGGTGATGGGTGAGTTTGAGGGATGGATGGGGAAGGCACTATTGGTGGGAGGTGGGTCAATTTCATGGGGAATCTCAGATAAGGAGTATTACAAGGGGAAGAATGCACCCAGGGTCTGTTTTTATTGATCTCATCTTTGGAGAACTTGGAGAAAACATCACTCTGGCAGTCAGGTTGCTTTGTGCACAACGGTTCTCATCCTATTGGATTTAGACCCAGTTTCAACCTGGAGTGTGTGTGTGTGTGTGTGTGTGTGTGTGTGTGTGTGTTTGGAGGGGGGCATTTGGGCAGGGTGAGGATAACAGTAAGTTTTCCTTGCAGGGATGTAAATATTGAATTCCACAGGAGACTATGATGTAATAGTGTATTTGGGATTTACTTTTTACTTCCTTTGGCACATCTTTTCTTTCCCAATTGGAGCAGATGGGCAGCTCTGAGCTCATCACCCTGGGGAAGGGAAGTGACAGCGTAGAAAGAGCCTCTCCAGAGTTGTGTTCCAAAACCCTAAGTCCTTAGATAACTATGAGTATTTTGGGAAGGGGCAGGATATTTAAAGAAGCAGAAGGAAGAGAAGAGGGCTTCCCCTAAGATTAAAGTAAGATCCCTTGGGCTGGAGGGTAAGAAGGACCAGCTGAACTATTGGTAGGTCTCAGAGAGGAGCTCTGATCCCAGGTAACTGAGTGCTGTTCTGGAGAAATGGCTTTGTGGAATGCCTCACTAGTGAGGCCACAGACGACCTCTCAGATATTCCCATGCACCAGGGTGGGAGTGAGCGGAAGCAGCAGACAGTTTCCCACACTAAGATCTCCAGACCTTTACCTCGGCCAACCTGGTTCACGGTCTTCAGTTCATGTGCATCTTTACCACCTCATTCTTCACAGGGAGTGATCTACATGGCCTCCTCCAGTCAGAGGAAGGGATTGGAATATAATTATTTGATTGCTCATGCATTAGTTGCTTGTGTGCCCATGAAGACAGAGGTGAAGTAAACTCCGTCATAAACACTTGAACTGAATAAGGAAGAAGTTCGTTTCCCAGAGAAAAAGTGGGGTAATGTGATCTGGAGAAAGATAAATGGATACTGGGTAGAAAAATGACATTCTTTTTTTTTTTTTTTTTTTTTTTTTTTTT
>PVKV010036281.1:0-15834 GCA_004027835.1 Alouatta palliata
TCAGGGAGCTGCTTGAGGAGACAGTCTGTCCTTTATAGTAGCTCAAGTGCTGAGCTGTGAGCTCCGTTGTTCATTCAGAGTTGCTGGGCAGGTACGTTTAAGTCTGCTGCAGCAGAACTCATAAACCCCTTTTTTTCCCCAGGTGCTCTGTCCCGGGGAGTTAGGGCTTTATTTATGAGTTTCTCTTGTGCTGCTTCCTTTTTCTGAGGGCTGCCTTGCCCAGCGATAAGGCAGCCTAGTCACTGCCTGTAGAGGCTTTGCTGAGCTGGTGTGGGCTCCGCCCAGCTGCCATGTGAACTTCCCTTCAGTCCAGTTTATACCGGTGTGGTTAGAACTGCCTCAGCAATGGCAAACTACCTCCGTAGTGGCAGACTGCCTCAGTAATAGCGGACGCCCCTCTCCCAGAGAGCTGGACCATCCCGGGTTCAGCTGTGCTTGCTGTGAAACTCTTGATCCAGAGCGTTTCTGATGGCTGTTTTTTTTTGTGTGGGGGTGGCAGCAGCGGAGCCTGATCACCTGGCTCCCTGCCTCAGAGTGGTTTTTTTTTTTTTTTTTTTTTTTTTTTTTTTTTTTTTTTTTTTTTTTTTTTTTTTTTTGTTGAATGGTCTACTGTCTCCCAGGTGTTCCAGCCGCCTGTTGAAAAGGCCCTAGGATCTCTGTGATTTCCCGTGCGGTGACCCACTGCACCGGCTGAAACCGCGGGCGCTGGCTTTTTTTTTGCCTGGGAAATCTCCTGGCCTGGCAGCCTATTTCAGTCCCCTTTTTTAATCAGATGAATGGGCGGCTCTGCCTTCCCGGAGCTCCAATTGCCAGCTAAAACGGCACCCGGACCCACGTATTTTGTATGGGGAACCACTGCGCCGGGGCACCGCTCGAAACAGCGGCGGCGAAAAAGCCGCGCCAGCGAAAACAGCTGCGCCTGCTAAACCAGCTACGCTGGCATCCCATGGGGCTCCTCCCCCGGGAATCTCCTGGTCTGTGGGCAATAAAAATCCGTCTGAGAGTGTGGCGTCCACTCACCCTCCACGCTTTCACTGGGAGCTGCAATCCTCAGCTGCTCCTAATCGGCCATCTTGGATCGTCCTCCTTAGTAGTTTTTATAATTGTTTGAAGAAAGTCAATGGTAGCTTGATGGGGATAGCATTGAATCTATAAATTATGTTAAACAGTATGGTCATTTTCATGATATTGATTCTTCGTATCCGTCAGTATGGAATGTTTTTCCATTTGTTTATGTCTTCTCTTATTTCCTTGAACAGTGGTTTGTAGTTCTACTTGAAGAGGTCCTTCACATACCTTGTAAGTTGTATTCCTAGGTATTTATTCCTTTTGTAGCAATTGTGAATGGGATTTCACTTATGATTTGCTCTCTGTTGTTTTGTTTTTTGTTTTTTGTTTTTAAAGATGGGGTTTTACCATGTTGGTCAGGCTAGTCTTAAACTCCTGACCTCACGTCATCCACCCACCTTGGCCTCCAAAGTGCTTGGATTACAGATGTGAGCCACCACACCCGGCCCTTGCTCTCTGTTTATTATTGGTGTGTAGGAATGCTTGTGATTTTTGCACATTGATTTTATATCTGAGACTTTGCTGAAATTGCTTAAGAGCTTAAGGAGATTTTGGGCTGAGATGATGGGGTTTTCTAAATATACAATCATGTCATCTGCAAAGAGAGACAATTTGATGTCGTTTATTCCTACTTTAATACTCTTTCTTTCTTTCTTTCTCTTGCCTGATTGCCCTGGCCAGAACTTCCAATACTATTCTGAATAGGAGGGGTTAGAGAGGGCATCCTTGTCTTGTGCCACTTCTCAAAGGGAATGCTTCCAGCTTTTGCCCATTCAGTATGATATTGTCTGTGGGTTTGTCATAAAGAGCTGTTACTATTTTGAGATATGTTCCATTAATACCTAGTTTATTGAGCATTTTTAGAATCAAGGGGTATATAATTTTTTCAAAGGCCTTTTTTGCATCTATTGAGATAATCATGTGGTTTTTGTCATTGGTTCTGTTTATGTGATAAATTATGTTTATTGATTTGCATATATTGAACCAGCCTTGCATCCCAGAGGTGAAGCTGACTATATCGTGATGGCTAAGCTATTTTTTTTTTTTTTTTGAGATGGTCTTGCTGTCTACAGGCTGGAGTGCAGTGACACGATCTCAGCTCACTGCGATCTCCACCTCCCGGGTTCAAGTGATTCCCCTGCCTCAGCCTCCCCAGTAGCTGGGACTATAGGTGTGTGCCACCAGGCTCAGCTAATTTTTTTATTTTTAGTATAGAAGGGGTTTCACCATGTTGGCCAGGATGGTATTTATCTCCTGACCTCATGAGCCACTGCACTTGGCTGGCTAAGCCTTTTGATGTGCTGCTTGATTTGCTTTGCCAGTATTTTATTTAGGATTTTCATATTGATATTCATCAGGGATATCGGCCTGAAATTTTCTTTGTTGTGTCTCTGCCAGGCTGTGGTATCAAAATGATGCTGGCCTGATAAAATGAGTTGATGAGTTGGGGAGGAGTCCCTCTTTTTCTGTTGTTTGGAATAATTTCAGAAGGAATGGTACCAGCTCTTCGTTCTACCTTTGGTAGAATTCAGCTGTGAATTCGTCTGTTCCTGGGGTTTTCTTGGTTGGCAGGCTATTATTTACTGCCTCAGTTTGAGAACTTGTTATTGGTCTATTGAGGGATTCAACTTCTGGGTTTAGTCTTTAGAGTGTGTATGTGTCCAGGAATTTATCCATGTCTTGTAGATTTTCTAGTTTTATTTGCATAGAGGTGTTTATACTATTCTCTGATGGTAGTTAGTATTTCTGTGGGATCAGTGGTAATATCCCCATTATCATTTTGATTCTTCTGTCTTTTCTTCTTTGTTAGTCTGGCTAGTGGTCTATTTTGTTAATCTTTTCAAAAACCAGCTCCTGGATTCATTGATTTTGAAGGGTTTTTTGTGCCTCTGTCTCCTTCGGTTCTGCTCTGATCTTAGTTATTTCTTGTCTTTTGCTAGCTTTTGAATTTGTTTGCTCTTGCTTATCTAGTTCTTTTAATTGTGATGTTAGGGTGTCAATTTTAGATTTTTCCCAGTTTCTCCTGTGGGCATTTAGTGCTATAAATTTCCCTCTAACCACTGCATTAGCTGTGTCCCAGAAATACTGGTACATTGTGTTTTTGTTCTCATTGGTTTCAGAGAACTTACTTATTTCTACCTGAACTTTGTTATTTACCCAGTAGTCATTCAGGAGAAGGTTGTTCAGTTTCCATGTTGTTGTGTGGTTTTGAATGAGTTTCTTAATCCCGAGTTCTAATTTGATTGCACTGTGACTATTTGTTATGATTTCTGTTCTTTTGCATTTGCTGAGGTGTGTTTTACTTCCAATTTTGTGGTCAGTATCAGGATAAGTGTGATGTGGTGCTGAGAAGAATGCATAGTCTGTTTATTTGGGGTGGAGAGTTCTGCAGGTGTCTATTAGGTCTGCTTGGTCCAGAGGTGAGTTCAAGTCCTGGATATCCTTGTTGATTTTTTGTCTCATTGATCTGTCTAATATTGACAGTAGGGTGTTAAAGTCTTTCACTATTCCTGTTTGGGAGTCTAAGTCTCTTTGTAGGTCTCTAAAAACTTGCTTTATGAATATGGGTGGTTCTGTATTGGGTGCATATATATTTAGGATATTTAGCTCTTCTTGCTGCATTGATCCCTTTACCATTATGTAATGCCCTTCTTTGTCTTTTTGATCTTTGTTGGTTTAAAGTCTGTTTTATCAAAGACTAGGATTGCAATCACTGCTTTTTTTGCTTTACATTTGCTTTGTATGTCTTCCTCCATTCCTTTATTTTGAGCCTCTGTGTGTCTTTGCAGATGAGATGGGTCTCCTGTAAACAGCACAGCAATGGTTCTTGACTATTGAATTTGCCAGTCTGTGTCTTATTTGGGGATTTTAGCTAGTTTACATTTAAGGTTAATATTGTCATGTGTGTATTTGATCCTGTCATTAATATGCTAGCTGGTTATTTTGCCCATTAGTTGATACACTTTATTCATAGTGTCGATGATCTTTATAATTTGGTATGTTTTTGCAGAGGCTAGTACTGGCTTTTCCTTTTCATATTTACTGCTTCTTTCCAGAACTGTTGTATGACAGGCCTGGTGACAAAATCTTTCAGCATTTGCTTCTCTGTAAAGTATTTTATTTCTCCTTCACTTATGAAGCTTAGTTTTGCTAGATAAGAAATTCTGGATTGAAAATTATTTTCTTTAAAAATGTTATATGTTGGCCTCCACTCTCTTCTGACTTGTAGGATTTCCCCAGAGAGATCTGCTGTTAATCTGATGGGCTTCCCTTTGTGGGTAACTCGACTTTTCTGTTAGGCTGCTCTTAACATTTTTTCCTTCTTTTCAACCTTGGTGAATCTGACAATTATGTGTCTTGGGGTTGCTCTTCTCAGGGAATATCTTTGTGGTATTCTCTGTAGTTCCTGAATTTGAATGTTGGCCTGTCTTGCTAAGTTGAAGAAGTTCTTCTGGATAATATTCTGAAGATAATATTCTGTTTTCCAACTTGGTTCCATTCTCTCTGTCACTTTCAGGTACACTAATCAAATGTAGGTTTGATTTTTTTACATAGTCCCATATTTCTTGGAGGCTTTGTTCTTTTTCATTCTTTCCTCTGTAACCTTGTCTTCACACTTTATTTCATTAAGTTGATCTTCAGTCTCTGATATGCATTCTTCCACTTCATCACTTCAGCTATTGATACTTATGTATGTTTCAGAAAGTTCCTGTGCTGTTTTTCAGCTCCATCAGGTCATTTATGTTCTTCTCTAAACTGGTTATTCTAGTTAGCAGTTCACCTAGCCTTTTTTTAAGGTTCTTGGTTTACCTGCATTGTGTTAAAACATACTCCTTTAGCTCAGAGTAGTTTGTTATTGCCCACCTTCTGAAGCCTGCTTCAGTGAATTCATCAAACTCATTCTTCATCCAGTTTTGTTCCCTTGCTGGCAAGGAGTTGTGATTCTTTGGTGGAGAAGAGGGTTTCTTTTTTTTGAAATTTTCAGCCTTTTTGAGCTGGTTTTCCCCCATCTTTGTGGATTTATCTACCTTTGGTTTTTTATGCTGGTGACCTTCAGGTGGGGTCTCTGAGTGGATGTCCTTTTTGTTGATGTTGATGCTATGCCTTTCTATGCCTGCCTTCTAACACTCAGGCCCCTCTGCTGCAGGTGTGCTGGAGTTTGCTGGAGGTCCAGTCCAGACCCTGTTTGCCTGGGTATTACTGGCAGAGGCTGAATAACAGCAAAGATTTCTTCCTGTTCCTTCCTCTGAAAGCTTCATCCCAGAGGGGTGCCCACCATATGCCAGCCAGAGCTCTCCTAAATGAGGTGTCTGTCAACCCCTGCTGGGAGGTGTCTCCCAGCCACGAGGCATGGGGGTCAGGGACTCACTGGAAGAGGCAGTCTGTGCCTTAGCAGAGCTTGAGCCCTGTGCTGGGAGATCTGCTGCTCTCTCCTGAGCCAGTAGGCAGGAACCTTTTAGTCTGCTGAAGCTGTACCCACAGCCACCCCTTCCCCCAAGTGCTGTGTCCCAGGGCGATGGGAGTTTTATCTGTAAGCCCCTGACTGGGACTGCTACCTTTCTTTCAGAGGTGCCCTACCCAGAGAGGAGGAATCTAGAGAGGCAGTCTGACTACAGTGGCTTTGCTGAGCTGCAGTGGGCTCTTCCCAGTTTGAACTTTTCGGTGGCTTTGTTTACATGTGAGGCGAAAACTGCCTACTCAAGCCTCAGTAATGGCAGACACCCCACCCTCCACCAAGCTTGAGTGTCCCAGGTTGACTTCAGACTGCTATACTGGCAGCGAGAATTTAAAGCCAGTGGATCTTAGCTTGCTGGTCTCCATGGGGGTGGGATCTGTTGAGCTAGACCACTTGGCTTCACCCACCTTTCCAGGAGAGTGTATGGTTCTGTCTTGCTGGCATTCCAGGCACTATTAGGGTATGAAAAAAAACTCCTGCAGCTAGCTTGGTGACTGCCCAAACAGCTGCCTAGTTTTGTGCTTGAAACCCAGGGCCCTGGTTCTGTAGGCACCTGAGGAAATCTCCTGGCCTGTGGGTTGCGACAACCATAGGAAAAGCATAGTATCTGGACTGGAATGCATTGTTCCTCACAGCACAGTCCCTCATGGCTTCCCTTAGCTAGGGGAGGGAGTTCACAGACCCTTTGAGCTTCCCAGGTTAGGCGATCTTCCACCCTGCTTTGGCTCACCCTCTGTGGGCTGCACCCACTGTCTAACCAGAACCAGTGAGACAAGCCAGATACTTCATTGGAAATGCAGAAATTACCCCTTGTTGCATTGATATTGCTGGGAGCTCTGGACCAGAGCTGTTCCATTCAGCCTTCTTGCCAGACACCCATATATATCACATTTTCTTTATACAGTCATGCATTGATGAATACTTAGGTTGTTTCCATGACTTTACTGTAGTGAATAATACTGCAGTAAACACATGAGTGAAAGTGTCTTTTTTGTGTAATAATTTATTTTCCTTTGGGTAGATGCCCAGTTGTGGGATTGCTGTGTTGAATGGTAGTTCCATTTTTAGTTCTTTGCAAAACATCTGTACTGTTTTTATAGAGGTGGTACTAATTCACATTCCCACCAACAGTGTACAGGGCTCCCTTACTCCACATCACTGCCAATATCTGTTTGTTGTTTGTTGTTGTTGTTGTTGTTATTTTGACTGTTAAATTATAGCCCTTTTAAGTCATGTAAGATGAAATCTCAGTGTGGTTTTAGTTTGCATTTCTCTGATAATTAGTGATGTTGAACATATTTTCATGTTTGTTGGCTGCTTATATGTCTTCTTTTGAGAAATATCTATTCATGTCTTTTGACCACTTTTAATGGGATTGTTTGTCCTTTTCTCTTGCTGAGTTGTTTACCAAGGCCTTCTTTAGCATCCCCATTGCCCCAGAGAGTCAAGACCAATTTGCATTCCTCTGGGAAAAGAAAAAATGAATCTTTACTGTCTTACCCCCAGGATATTTACTTAGCCCCACTGTCTGTTGTGGCCGAAGGGCCTCCAACCTCAGTCAGTGGACCACCTCAGAGGGGTATGTGTTTTCCATTATATTTATGATATCATGATAACTTCTGAGTCATTTTTTAGCTTAGAAACTACAGCCCCTACCTTGCTGTCTCACTTGACCTACAGAGGAAAGATGGAGGGTCAATGCAACGTCCAGGGTCCAGGCATATCATATACCTGGGTGTCATCTAGTGGGGTGACATTAAATTCATTCAGTCTGCCATTATAGAATAAAGTACAGGCCTGCCCATGTCCTACCACACCAGAGCAGTTGCAAACTTTCTTAGGCATTCTAGGGTATTGGTGTACCTTTATTTCCCCATTTGATGCAACTCTTTAGGCCCCTAAATGGCTTAGTCAAGAAGGAGGACCACTGGAACTTGTCCACAAGGGAAGATGTGGCCTTGAACAAGCTAAAATTGCAGTGACATAAATGCAAGCCTTGGAAGTCCTAGTGAAGGGATGGCCTTGTGAATTGGTGGTTGCGTTATCCTGAACAGCTTGGGTGGGGCCTTTTGGAAACATACAGACATAAACATGTGCCTTTAGAGTTCTAGTACCAACTATTGAAGCAGCTATACTGTGTGGGGTATATACCTTGACCCTACTCAGATTGATAAACTGGCTTATTTGATTTTATGGCCCTCCCAGGAACTGGCTTATCGCAAGAAGACAGCCACCATTGTAAAATGGCAAAGGCTAAAACAAAGTATTGCCATGTGTTTACAGGTAATGTTCCCAAGGACGTGAAACAAGATGGAGGCCTGTAGCCATGTTTGTTACTGACCAGTTTGTTGGGCTGGCTTGAACAGCAGTCTTATAGGATCCTGGGTCTGTATCTTAACCTAAGGTACCCTTTCTTTTGACAGAACCATACAGAAAGACACACAAGGGACACCAGATTTTCTGCAGCTTAAGGCCAACCTCACAAATCCTTTTCCATTAAAACTTGACAGCCAGTACTAGCAATGATCCTTATTATCCCTTTTACAAGTTTGCAGAAGAAGAGAGAAGCCAAAAACCCAACTCGGAAGAAATTTTTACCCTATTGTTGGCATGTCAGGCTTCTGGGTTTTCTTTCTCCTATCTCAACTCTAAGCCAGGCATTTTAAGTGTTGGAAAATTAGTTTTTCACAGGTTGTAAGAACATTATAAAAGAGAAAGAAGCCATTTTAAACCATGAAAGAAAAACACCATAGAAAAGCCTGGGAGTTTCAATAAGAGTTGTCAAGAGGTATTGCCTTTTCCTACTGAGAATGTTATTTCCCCTATTTCTTCCCCTTTACTATCTTCTCTTTTCCCTTTTGGCCTACTACAGGAGACATATTGCTCATCTTTGAAGTTCTCTGCTGTTTGTAAAGCTGCCTGCTTCTCATATGTGGTTAGAGTTTGGCTTAGGAGCAGCATAACATCCTTCTATGAGAGGCCAAATACCTGAGTTACATTTTGGAAAGCTTCTGTATACCTATCAGAGTCATCTGAAAATTGATCTAAGTCTCCCTTTATTTGCCTAAGGTCCTGTAATGAGAAGGGAATTTGAAGGGCCCCAAGTAAGGGGGATCCTCAGATGGTTCCCCTGGAAGTTGCTTCTCTAATTTTAGAGAATTATTCTCTTTGGGCCTTCCCAATGTGATTGCTAAAAACACTATGTTGATTTTGTAACGCTTGCAAAGGTCTAGTAAAAAGGCCATGCTTTGTGCAAAAGAAAATTAGCCACTTTTTCTTTAAAGTCTCAGAGTGAAAGAAGTCCCAGTGCTTCAGAATGCACTCCAAGTTAGTGCAGGCTTAAGATAGTATCCATCTAAAAAGAAAAGGGAAAAAAAGGTATTACTTTAGTCTTTTTTCTTTTGGTGAGACTCAAGGTGGAGAGGAAGACAATGGGGGTGTCCCCTCTGCTGTGTTCCCTCTGTGGTTCCTGGATCCGGGCACCTTGTAGGACGTGCTGCCCGTGGTTGCAGGCATGACCCCCAGCCATGAAACCGAAGGAGCTAAGTGATTGGGATTAGTCATGCTCACCCACTTGGCTCTAGTTCTTTGCCTGTGATTTCTCTTTGACTTCCTAGACTCGTGTGACCTGCCTGGCTCCCCAAAAAAATTGATCTCCAGAAAGACTACATAATATTTGGGCAAGGCCACTTTAACAGAGGGGGAATGCTAGATTGAACCATATATTCTATTATTATGGCCTGTGCTGAAGCACTTACCTATAGAGAATGGTTCCAGTTTTAACTTCTGAACTTAAAACCCCCTAACTAAGTACCACTCTAATTGGAGGCAGAATAGGTGCCTTAAAGGAATATAGGGATCTAGTGGCCCTTTTTCTGCTGATGAGACAGCATTGAGACTAAAATTTGACTTTGGATGACATTTTACCTCAATTGTTGAAGGCAGAATTTTCCCATTTACAGAAGGAGCATAGAGCCTGGTTTCTAGTAGAGGGGTGCAAAAAGGGAAGAGAACTGGGAGGGTAGAGTATTTTGGTTAAGGACCAACTATGTTCCTTATGGATCTCTATTTCACTAGGTAGCACTGTTGACCTTGAAACACCATGTGTTTTCTAGACCAAGGGCAGAGTGACCTTGACGTGCCATGTGGTCTCCAGACCAATGGCAGAGAGAAACCTGGAAATGCCACGTGCTCTCCAGTCCAAGGACAGAGAGAGACCTGGAAAGGCCATGTACTCTCTAGACCAAGGGCAGAGAGAGACTTGGAAATGCCATGTGCCCTCTAGACCAAAGGCTGAGAGAGAGACATTCACAGTGGTGGTGGCAGGGGGAACCTTTCAGTTCCTAGAAAATCACAAAGACATCTTCCCTTGAGCTATATCCCCAGTTACTAGACATTCCCTGGTCTTGCCAAACATGATTACTTCCCTGAGTTGTAAAACTTTCCGCATATTTCATACACAGAGAGGATAAGAGATATGATGGTTGCAAACAGGAAAGGAGGAAATTACGATAGGAAAGTTGGAGATCCTGTTGCTGACACCCCATCTGGGCAGTTAGAGGCTGGAGTCAGTCCAGAAGCCTTTGGAAAACACCAGTGGGTAGCCCTGGCCAGAAATCTTCAGTTGCCCTAGGACTTCTTCTAGCCCCATGTGCCAGCTAAATCCTCCATGAAAGGTCTAAAATTGGAGGCTGAGCACCTCAGAGTGAAAGGATAGAGTTGGAGTTCTCTACTCACCATTTCAATGAATTTTATACTTCGTTATCCCCCAGACAGGGTCCCCATTATGAAGTGGCCACATTTTCTGGGTTATATACCCTGGGGTTCATTGTCATGTGCCAGCGCCAAAAAAAATTTAGGACACAGACACACATGAGGAGTTTAGGATTGGAAGTTTAATAGGTAGAAGAGAAGAGAAAGAAACAGCTTTCTCCATAACGAAAGGGGTCTCCGAGAGGAAAGGGCCAACTGGCGGTGAATGCACCAAGTTTTATAGTCCAGTTTGAGGAGACGGTGTCAGATTTATATAGGGCTCATAGATTGGTTCAATCCTGTATGAAGTTTATATAGCAGGCAGGGAAGGCTGCTCGTCTCACCCTAATCTTCTTATGGAAATGGGCTTTTCGGTTGATCGGTGCCATTTTGTTGGCTCCTTACAGCACACATGGCTGGCAGAGAAGGGAAGATGGAGCTGCTGTCTTAAAAATGTCTAGTCCTTAGTTCCTGCTAGCATTCATCTGTGCAAGCTTTCAGCTTGCAGGCTGCTCTTTGTTAGAAAATGATTTGGGGCTACTTTTTATCAAACAGAAAAATCTTTCCAAGGACTCCCGTGCCCTAGTTATCTGCCTAAGTGATTTCTTCTTAACTCCTGTATCACTATGGAAGGAGTCTGGAGTTAAATGTAATGTTGTAGAGCATCAACTCTGTGCTTCATATTATTCCTTACAAGTGGTGGACATTACAAAGAGTGTCTTGGTGCTAGCATGCCCCCCATACCTCATAGCAGGTTGGCTGAAGGGTACCTTCCAGAAACCAAAGCCTAGGAATGCCCAGAGACAGGACAAATGGCAGGCCTACTTGCAGCATAGGAACACATTAATTGCAGACCTCCATTTGATGCTTAGACCTGTCATCTATGTGACAACTGAAGGACAGTCTTCAGTGGAGGCTGCTGAGCCTCCACAAATCCCTTCATTTATACTGGAGGGACAGGGTCCAATTCCTGACCAGGCCTGATACACAGATGGCTCATGATGATTCAGTCCTTACCCCTAGACAGTTGTGGCCACTCAGCCATCCACTGATAGTATCTAGTTTGATACAAGTGAAGGACATAGTAGCCAGTGGGCTGAGCTATGGACAGCTTGGATGGTCCTCCTTCATAAGCTAGACCCAATAGTCCTATTCACTGACAGCTGGGCTGTCTTTAAGGGACTCACAATGTGGCTACTATGGTGGAAAACAGGATTGGACAATAGCAGCTTGTGCCCTTTTCAGGTGCTGAATTTGGAATGGCATTATCCATGCATGTAGGGGATGCATGTAACAGTCTACCATGTGGATGCCCACATTGCACCTACACCACCTAGAAATCAATAGACAGACAAGGTAGACGACATTCGCCTCCTCAAGGAAGTGCCCACAAAAGATGTGGCTTACTGGCTACATAAAAAGACAGGATACTGGGGACAACATGCCTTTTGAGCCATAGTGAAAACTGAAGACTACTACTATGATACAAAGATATAGTACTTATCTGTAAGCGGTGTCCTGCTTGTGCACAGAAATACTCCAGGCCCTTTCCACACAATACTGAACAGACAGGCCAGGTCTGGAGCCAAGTATAACAGTGGCAGCTAGACTACATAGGACCTTTGCTTCTATCTAATGGCTAGCAAGGAAGCCAGTAATGGCTCAGTCCGAGTCCCAAAACCTCAAAAGTAATGAGGATGATAGTTTAGCCTCCAATCTTTGACTAAATGCCCGAGAGTCCCTGGGAAACCACTGATGTAAGTCCAAGAGTCAAAAGCTGACGAACTTGGAGTCTGGTGTTTGAGAGTAGAAAGCACCCAGCACAGGAGAAAGTTAAAGGCAAGAAGACTCAGCAAGTCCCCTTCTTCCACCTTCTTCTGCTTGGTTTTTCTAGCCATGCTGGCAGCCAACTGGATCGTACCCACCCAAGGTGGTTCTTCCTCTTTCAGTCCACTGATTCAAATGTTAATCTCTTCTGGCAACACCTCAAGTTGACAATATTAATTATCATAAATGGTTACCCCCACAGCAGTGTAACCACTCACTTCAAGGTAACCAAAGATATGTGGCTGGGTGGCAGAAAAACTCTTTCCACATGGGAGATGGGGGCCTACCTCTCCCCTTGGGGATTGTTATGGGCCGGTGGCACCCACAGCTGACCTTATTTACCCTCTAATTGGACTGTTATATGCACCTGGTGGTGTCCTTGTCAGTATGCGTTATATCCCATTTACATACCATGCATTCCTCCTCACTGGGAAAGTATAAAAGCCAGGTACTTCCAGAAGCATGCATCCTGGTGGTTTTACCCTTTGGCCATTTCTGCTCCTCAAGTGGCAACAATAGATATAGATAGAGCTACAAGTTCAGGCTAAACATATGGCTGCAGCCATTAATGCTACCAACCATGCGATTATTCTTCTTACTGAAGAGACCACCCAAATAAGACACAATACTTTTCAAAATGGCATGGCCCTGGACATCTTAACTGCTGCCCAGGGTAGAACCTATGCATTAGTTAAAACGGAATGTTGTGCATATATCCCTCATTACTCTCACAATGTAACCAGGCTATGTGAGTCCTAAACACCTGCATTATATTCTATAGTATATATGGTAATAACACTGTAGAATCTCTGTCTTACACACCTATAAAAACATGGTTAAATCAACTCCCAAGCACTTGGTAGAACTTTGTATCCAGTGTGATTTTTATTATATTAGTTATTTTTTGTTGTTGTAGTTTGTATTGCTGCTGTGGCATTTGGCTGAAATGCTCTGCCACATACCTGACCCTAGGAGAATTACAGAAGAAATGGCATGAAAAGAATGTGAGGGCCATTCAATAGTATGTTAGAGTGGAGTGTATGACACATGCACCTGACAGCAGTAACTTAAGCATGCCCAGAGAATGATCCTATTGTTTTACAAGAATGTGTGTTTGGAGTCCTAAGCTAAAGAATCCAAGAGTGGCCAACCTGAGGATGTATTCCATATTTATGGAGGACATCTGAACCCCCAGCCCATCCCTTGGAATGCAGGCTATACAGGGGATTAATGCATTTTGTTTTGGCCAAGTGGAGACTGCTAAGTGAAAATGCTATGTAAACCACAGGCTTTTTACAAACAGTAACAGTTCTCATGTCCAACTTGCCACCTCTGGAGTGTCCTTGTATGTAAGTTTCCTCACTAAATCCTGTGTCTCATTTGCTGACTCCAGGTCTCTTATTCAGCCTCTCAGACATGGTGCCATCCCTATTGGAGTCAGTAGGGATCCAGAATAGCAACAGTTAGGTAATGTGATGCCTCCAGCTTCATTCGTTTTCCTTAGGATTGCTTTGGCTATTTGGGCTCTCTTTTGATTCCATATGAACTTTAGGATTGGTTTTTCTAATTTTGTGAAATTCAGACCAGGTTTCAGGATGCCAGGGAGGCTCAGCTCCCAGATAGGATGTGTTCTTCCAGGTTCTTGGTCCCTCACTCACCCAAGCATGGGGGAGAGGACCCCACCGGCAGCGGTGGGCCCGTTTAATTAAATGTCAGACCCCAGAGTTTTGCAGAAAGTGATTTATTTAGGCAGAAAGAGAGAAAAAGGAGAAAGAATAGTAGCTCCTACAATGGCATGGAAGCGGATCCAGAAACGGAGTCCACACTGATGTGGGAGAAGGGCACTTTTAACCTGAAAGAGATTCCCACCACATTCAAGTTTTCTGTCCTATGAAAGGAGTTCCTTTAAACTTTTGCTGGAGTGATTTATCTTTGATTTCCAACCTTTGATTTGTTGTTTTGGCCCACAGTCCTCCCATAGCTTCTCGACGGCTTTCTAGACAAAGGAAGCTCACCTGACTAGTCTATCTTCTTGTGCGTGCGAAAGTTAAAATCTTCTAAGCTTCAGGATGGAGAAGGGGGTGGAGGTATGGCGCTGGAAGTTCTTTCCTTTGAAACCACACCCCCTTGTGGACCCAGGAAGAGAATACATTCCCTCAAAATGACATTGATATTTTGATAGGAATTACATTGAATCTCTAGATTGCTTTGGGCTGTATAGTCATTTTAACAATATTCGTTTTTCAAATCCATGAGCATGGAATGTTTTCCCATTTTTTTGGTATCATCTGGGATTTCTTTTATCAGTATTTTTAGTTCTCCTTGTAGAGATCTTTCACATACTTGTTTAAATGTATTACTGGATATTTTATTTTTTATGGCTATTGTAAATGGGATTGAGTTCCTGATTTAATTCTTAGCTTGAATGTTATTGGTATATAGAAATGCCACTGATTTTTGTGTGTTGATTTTGTATTCAGAAACTTACTGAAGTCATTTTTCAAATCTAGGAGTCTCTTTGAGGAGTCATTAGGATTTTCTCAGTGTAAGATCATGTAATCAGTGAATAGAGATAGTTTGACTCCTTTTTTCCTAGTTGGCTACCTTTTTATTTCTTTCTTTTGCCTGATTGCTCCAGCTAGGACTTCCAGTATTACATTAAATAGTAGTGCTGAGAGTGGAAATCCTTGTCTTGTTCCTGTTTTTAGGAGGAATACTTTCAAGTTTTCTCCATTCAGTATGATGTCTGCTGTGGGCTTGTCATAGATGGCTGTTATTATTTTGAGGTATGTTCCCTAAATGCATAGTTTGTCCAGGGTTTTCATCATGAACGGATGCTGGATTTTATCAGATGCTTTTTCTGCATCTATTGAGAATATCATAAGATTTTTGTTTTTAATTCTGTTTATGTGGTGAATCACATTAATTGATTTGTGAATGTTGAAACGTCTTTGTATCCATGAAATAAAGCCCACTTAATCATGAATTATCTTTTTAATATGCTGTTGAATTTGGTTTGCTAATATTTTGTTGAGGATAGTTACATCTATATTTATTAGGGACATTGGTATAGAAGTTTGGTTTTTGTTGTGTCTTTGCATGATTTTGATGTCAGGATGATACTGGTTTTGTAGAATGAATTAGGGAGGGATCCTTCCAACTCTGTTTTTTTGAAATAGTTTTACTAAGATTGGTTCCAGCTCTCGTTTATATATTTGGTAAAAGTAGTCCATGAGTTCTTCTGGGCCTGGGCTTTTTTTGCTGTTGTTGCTGTTGTTTTTGGAAGATTTTTTACTACTGATTCAATTACTTTACTCATTATTGGTCTGTTCACAATTTGTGTTTCTTCCTGGTTCAATATTGGGATGATGTATTCAATTAATATATTTCCTCAGGGTTTTCTGCTTTGTGTGTGTAGATATGTTTACAATAATCTCTGATGATATTTTATATTTATTATCAGTTGCAATTTCACCATTATCATTTCCGATTATGCTTACATAATTTTTTTTAATCTCTTGTAACCTTTTTAAATTTAGAGCGTGCTTTTTACTGATTGTTAGCATTACCAAACTTGTTATTTTTCTTACTATTTGCATGGAATATCTTTTTTTTTTGTCTTTTCATTTTTAATCTATTAGTATGTTTGGATCTGTAGTAAATCTTTTATAGACAGCGTATAGTAGAGTCAGTTGTTTCTATCTATTCTGTTAATCTGCCTTTTTTTTTTT
>PVKV010036282.1:0-16024 GCA_004027835.1 Alouatta palliata
CAGAATTTCATATCCAGCCAAACTAAGCTTCATAAGTCAAGGAAAAATAAAATCCTTTGTGAACAAGCAAGTACTCAGAGATTTCATCACTACCAAGTCTCCTTTACAAGAGCTACTGAAAGAGGCATTAAACATAGAAAGGAACAACCAGTACCAGCCACTCCAAAAACATACCAAATGGTAAAGAGTATCAACACAATGAAGAAACTGCATCAACTAATGGGCAAAACAGCCAGCTAGTATCAAAATGGCACATAACAAAATTCACACATAACAATATTAACCCTAAATATAAATGGGCTAAATGCCCCAATCAAAAGACACAGACTGGCAAATTGGATAAAAAGCCAAAACCCGTCGGTGTGCTGTATCCAGGAAACCTATCTCACATGCAAGGATACACAAAGGCTCAAAATAAAGGGATGGAGGAAGATTTACCAAGCAAATGGAGAGCAAAAAAAAGCAGGAATTACAATTCTCATCTCAGATAAAATAGACTTTAAACCAACAAACATCAAAAGAGACAAAGAAGAACACTACATAATGGTAAAAGGATCAATGCAACAAGAAGACCTAACGATCCTAAATACACACCCAATACAGGAGCACCCAGATATATAAGGCAAGTTCTTAATGACTTACAAAGAGGCAGTACTTTGCTAGGGGTCCTGGTAGGTGTTCTCACGCTGCACGCTCTGGAATGAGGCCCTGCATTCAGCCAGGCACCACTCCAAGGGATCTTCGAGAGCGAGGGCCATGAAGAGTCTCTGGAAGGCCACCGCTGCGCGGTTAGAAGCGCTCCAGGAGAAGCTGCCGCAGGGCTGCAGGCATCGGAAGACGAAGTGCAGGAGGCTCGGGCCAGCAGCCTTCGCCGCAGTGTCGTTTTGTGCTCGGGACGTCGACGTTACCGCAGCCACGCGCCTGCAAATCCTTCCTCTCCCAAACGCAGCCTAGTTCCCCAGTGAGGAGGTGCTTCCTTTGACTGGAGTTGTGGCATTGACTGCTCAGGTGACTGCTATTGCCCAGGTTAAACTGCATTTTCCACGGGATGGGCTGATCGAGGTCTTGACCCTGGAGGAGATTCCTATCTCTCACTGTCCTCTCCTCCTCTTCCGCAGAAGGCGGGGCAGGCGGCCCACCAGGTTCACCATATCGCGTGGATGCGGGGCGCGGACGCCGCAGGTGCAGACCCGGGCACATGCCCCTCCACGCCCTGCGTGGACGGTTGACAGGCTTTTTCCTTGAACATTTTGAATATGCCATCCCACTGCCTTCTGTTCCCCATTTCTGATTTTTAAAAAAATTAACGCTTAATCTTATTGAGGATCGCAGGGTTTTTATTTATGAATAAAATAAACTTATTGATGAATAAACTTATTGATGAATCACTTCTCTCTGGCTTTCAAGATTCTCTCTTTGTCTTTGTTTTTGCCAGTTTGTTCATTAGGTGTGGAGGTGTGGATCTCTGAGTTTCTTGAACTTGGAGTTCGTTGAGCTTCTTGCATGTAGAGATGAAAGTTTGTCATCAAATTTGTGGGGGGTTAGCCCTTATTTCTTGGTGTATTTTCACTATCCCTTTCCCTCATCTCCTTCCAGGACTTTCATTACACAAATCTGTATGCTTGATGGTGTCCCACAGATCTCTTAGGTTCCGTTTCTTATTCTTTATTCTTTTTTCTTTCCATGCCTTATACTGTATATTTTCAAGCGACCTACCTTTAAGATCACTGATTCTTTTACCAGCCCAAATCTCCTACTGAGCCTCTCTAGTGAACTTTTTTCAATTCAGTTATTATTTTCAGCTCTGGAATTTCTATTGATTCATTTGTATAATTCTTTTTTTTTTTTTTTTTTTGAGACAGTCTCACTCCATCACCAGGCGCCAGGCTGGAGTGCAGTGGCGCGATCTCGGCTCACCGCAACCTCCGCTACCCGGGTTCAAGCAATTCTCCTGCCTCAGCCCCCCAAGTAGCTGGGACTACAGGCGCACGCCACCAAGCCCAGCTAATTTTTTTGTATTTTTAGTAGAGACGGGGTTTCACCATGTTGAGCAGGATGGTCTCGATCTCTTGACCTCGTGATCCGCCCGCCTCGGCCTCCCAAAGTGCTGGGATTACAGGCTTGAGCCACCGCGCCCGGCCCTCATTTGTATAGTTCTATCTCTTGTTGATATTCTCTGTTTGATGAAACATTATTCTCATACTTTCCTTTAGTTATCTAGATATGGTTTCCTTGGTTCTTTATATTTAAAACAGCTTCAGTATTATTTAGTAAGGACAAGATACAGACTTCCTCAAGGGTCCTTTCTATTGACTGCTTTGTGCCACTATGATATGGACCGTATTTTCTTGTTTCTTTGAATGTTGAATGGACATTTCAAATGATGTAATGTGGCTGCTCTGAAATTCAGGTTCTCTCCGCTCGCCAGGATTTCTTTTTGTTGCTATTTGTTGTTCTTTCTGCTGCTGTTGTAGTAAATTAACACGATATTTTCCTGAATTAACGCTGTAGAGTCTGCCTTTTGTCATAAATGACCACGGAAGTCTCTGCTCAGTTACCTCAGTGGGCAGCTCACAATTTTGCGTAGACTTTTTTTTTTAACTGTCTGAAACCAGTAAGTCATTGCCAAGGGACTCTGAGTTATGTTTTGGGAAATGCCTTCTACACTCAGCCAAGCAGTTGACAGCTCTGTCTTAGGCTATCCTTTTTGCTCTTCAGAACCTCAATATTAGCCAGAAGTGAGAGCTTAGAGCTTCTCAGCTCCCTCCTAAACACTACATGCACAGCCCTGGGCATTTGCACGACCCTGTGCGTTCAAGTGGCCTTCCAGGTTCCCAGGAATGTGTCAGAGTTTTCCAAAGCCTCCTATGGACATCTCAGCCTCTAGCTTTTCCTTTTGAGTTTTTTTTTTTTTTTTTTTTTTTTGGTCAGCTTGTCGTTTGCCTCAACTATTAACATCACCTCAGGCAGCAGTGATGCTAAACCATCACCATTGATTGTTTTTGACAAACGTCACTGAGGAAAAGGTTATTTGCACTGGGTAAGGTCTGAGTCAGACCAAATAAAGACAACTCTTATGAGTGGGGAATGACCAGCAGGTCAAACAATGGCAGTTCTCTGGGAATGGGTCTTTGGAGAAGCTGCAGCCCCATTCTGCCCCCTCCACTGGCTACTGGGCTGCTGTCTTTTACTTCTGTTGTGGGCTGTTGGCTTTCAGGGCTACTGCCAAGCTGTACAGGGAAGACAGAAATTAGGCTCATTAAAATGCTACAAAGCTTGCTGTTCTTACCACAACTCAATGTTTTTCTTGAGTAAATGCTTTCCAGATTGTGACAAGCTTTGCTAGTTTCCAGCGTTCTGAAAAAGTTAATTTTCAAGATTCTTAGCAGTGTTCTTATTAATTTTATGGAGGAGAGGGTTTTGAGATCCTTACTCCACCATCCCCACTGACTTCCTCTTCACATGTCAGTAGAACTATATTAGAGTTATAATTTTTGTTTTAGTTGTCAAACAGACTAGAAAACTTAAGAGGAGAAGAAAAAATATTGGGCTTAACCATATTTTTGTTCATCATGTTCTTGCTTCCTTCCTGGTGTTCTCAGATTTCTCTTATCATTTCCTGTTTACAGAACTTCCTACAGTCAGTCTTTTGGGGGAGGGCTGTGGCAACAAATTCTCTTCGTTTTCCTTCATCTTGAATGTTTTGATTTTGCCTTCATTCTTGAAGGATATTTTCACTGAATATAAGATTCTAGGTTGACAATTCCCTTTTTTCAGCACTTGTTGTGCCACTTCTTTCTGGTGTTGCAGGTTTGATCTTAATAAATCTACTGTCATTTGAACTGTTTTTCCCTGTGGGTAAGAAGGTGTTTTTCTCTCCTGCTGCTTTCAAGACTTTTCTGTCTTTAGTTTTCAGAAGTTTAGCTGAGATGTGCCTTGGTGTAGATGTCTTTGGGTTTATTCTATTTGGGATTCACTCAGCTTGAGCTTTATAGGTTTCTGGACTTCACCAAATTTTAGAAGTTTTCAACCATTATTTCTTGGAGTACTTTTTCAGAATCGTCTTCCTCCTCTCCAGGTGGTAATTATTCCATTTTTAATATTCTACCAGATTATGTTGTATCAGTCTATGAATATGCTGCCAGATAAGTATAGTTAATTATTTAGACTTTTTATCTATAGTTGTAAGTGAAAATGGTCTTGTTTTAGGTTTGGAATTATGGTTGCAGTAGCCTTATAAAACAAATTGTGAAACTGTAATTTTTTCTGTGATCTAAAACAGCTTAAAACAGAAATGGCATACTATAATTAGCTCCTCTCAAAATCTATTTAAATTTTTTTTTTAATTAAAGCTATCAAAGTACTTTTCTCACCTCTTCTGTCACCTTTGGTCTGTTTAGTATTCTCCTCCTTCTTAGGTTAATTTTGGTGATTATCTTAGTCTTTTCAGACTGCTTCATCAAAATTTCATTAAGTGGGTATCTAATAAACAATAGGAATTTGTTTCTCACAGCTCTGGAGGCCGGGAAGTCCAAGATCAAGGAATCAGCAGATTTGGAGTCTGGTGAGGGCCTGTCTTCTGGTTCATAGACAGCACCTTTTTGCTGTGTCCTCACATGATGAAAGGGGTAAGGAATCTCTCTTGGGCCTCTTCTTCATGAGGGCTACACTCCCATGACCTAGTCATCCCCTAAAGATCTCACCTGCAAATACCATCACTTTGGGGTTAGGACTTCAATGTATAAATTTGGGAAGGGACACAAACATTCAGACCATAGCAGTGGTTTACATTTTTCCTAGAAAATCATCTATTTCTTATATATTTTATATTCATATTTGATGTCACTGAGTTACATATTGTACTACTTACAATTTTTAGTATCTCTGTTATATCTGTGGTTAGTTTTTCTTTCTCTTCTTTTCTTTAACTAAGCTTGTTAGGTATTTATAAATTTAATTGGTCTTTTGAAAGAATCGGCTTTTGTATATTTAATTTATCTTTTATAAAAACTGTTTTTGGTTTTATTTATCACTGCTACTATTTTAATATCGTTGATTCTAACTTTCATCTTTATCAATTGCCTCCTTCTACATGGTTCATTTATTTGTTTCTTCTCTTTGGTTTAGTATAACACCAACTCCTTTCAGCTCTTCAGAGTCTGAGTCCATGTGTGATTCAGTTTTGTGTGCTTCAGACCACCCAGGATATTGCTTAGCAAAGCAGGTGCAGCAAGAATGAGTGGATGAAATTACTGACATTGGATCTCCTGGTGCTGAAAGTCTGCTCACCTATAGCCACATGGCTGGGGTACCAAAAAAAAAATTATGAGATGCATGTCTTTGCCTTCTGAGAGGTTAATTTCCCTGGAGTTGAAGTTGAAGGAGAAAAAGCCTGAACGCTAAAGAATGCAAGATCACATTAAAGTGTCACCAGAGGAGTGAAGGCTGCAGATCATTTCAGTTCTGCTGGGTCCATCCCAGTTTCTTCTTTGCATTCTTTGCTTCTCGCTTTGCATTCTGGTAGCAAGTGTGAGAACATCCAGGCAGATGGCTATTTTCCTCAAAATCCAGGTGCTACAGACAAAAATATTGCACACACTTGTCTAGTGGAAAGAGCTTGTGACTTAAGCCCTCTCGACTCAGGCATTGTATAAGATGCTAGAGACACCACAGGTACATTTTGGAATTTGAAATTAATCAATAGAGCAATGAAAACATCTCAACCTTTTTGAAGCACTTTGCAAAATATACAAGTTTAAATGTTCTGCTAATGGCCTCCAAACTCCTAAAAGCTAGACAGTGATTTTGTTCTCCCAATTTTCCTGAAACCATTGTACCCACTGGATTGGACAATCTCAGCTGGTGACCATGTGTGCCATAAGAATCATCCATTTTAGACATTTGAGTTTCCTGGAGAATATTTCTCTGGTTTAAGCAAAAAACTCTTCTATCTTTCTGTCATAACAGTCATTTCCATAGTAAACTCTATAGGCCTGTTTGTAAATGTGGAGGCTGAGCAAAGAGGAGAGAGATTATTTTCCCTCTTTTGAGACTAGAGACGTATGAGTACCTTAGAGGCACAAAGAGCTCTCAAGACTCTCACTGTGATGCTGCTTGGTTTCCAATTCTTTGCTTTCAATAAAATTGAAGAAAAACCTAGTGAAATTGTCAGCTGACAAATCACTGAAAATAATATTTGATGACAGATTACTCTTTGATTTTTGGCAAATAGCTAGGAAAGAGTTCAAAGTACTGAGGGACATCTCTATAACAAACCTCCATTCTTATCTACTTATATAAGAGAATAAAGTTTCTCAGGCTTAGATTTATAGAAATTGAAAATAAGTAATATTCATCTCTGTATGCATGAACCAATTTATAAAAAGTCCCATATATCTCCTTTAACACTAAATAAATAAATTTACCATAAAATATTTTCTTTTATGTACTTCCTCCAAATTTATAATATATTCATGGCATTTTCATCAATTGTATACTAATAATAATCATAAAAATTCAGCTAGCAATAAATATTCTTAACAGTTGTAAGAGCCTTGTAGTCATACGAACTACTTTGAAAAATCCATTTTCATTTATATACATATTTTTGCCATATACATATTATTACTACAGAGAAATTTGATAAAGAAATCCAGCACTTTGGGAAGCCAAGGCAGGAACCTAAGGTCAGGAGTTTGAGACCAGCCTGGCCAACATGGGGAAACCCCAACTCTTCTAATAAAATACAAAAATTAGCCAGGCATGGTGGTGCAAGCCTGTAATTCCAGCTACTCAGGAGGCTGAGGCAGGCAAATCACTTGAACCCAGAAAGCAGAGGTTGGAGTAAGCCAAGATCGTGCCATTACACTCCAGCCTGGACAACAGAGCAAGACTCCATCTCAAAAAAAAAAAAAAAAGTCAATAAAAGACTTTCAGCCATTAAAAAATACATTAGGATAAAATTCAAAGAGGGAGGTGGAAAATGGAAATACAATGTAAGGAGAAAAAGGAACAGTGTTAAGTTTCTAGATATTAAAGATTTAAGTTTACACACACACACACACACACACACATATGCATATACATATATATATCTTTTTTAGAGAAAGAGTCTCCCTCTGTTACCTACATTGGAGTGCAATGGCATGATCCTGGCTCACTGCAGCCTCTGCCTCCTGGATTCAAGTGATTCTCCTGCCTCAGCCTCCCAAGTAGTTGGAACTACAGGCACACAGCACCACGGCAGGCTAATTTTTGTATTTTTAGTAGAGACGGGGTTTCACCATGTTGGACAAGCTGGTCTTGAACTCCTGACCTTATCAAATGATCCACCTGCCTCGGCCTCCCAATGTGCTAAGATTACAGGCTTGAGCCACCATGCCAGCCTCAAATATATTTTTAAATAGGTGATAATGAGTATCAAATTGCAAGGTACTTAAATTCTATTAAATACATTTTTAAAAGAGTGTTACAATATGTTTACCTTAAATGACTAATACATATACAAATTACGTCCCTTGCAATTATAAAATATAAGATAAAATAATTAAAGTTTCCTCTTTAAAATGTGCATTGTTTCAAAATTCCTGGGGAATATGCAAAAGTCTTAAGTCTGAAGGCCACAGCTTGGAGGGCACCTCAGGCCTCTGCTCTCCACTTCCCCAGCTGCCTCTCTGGATCTCACTGTTAGCCGGTTTTACTTGGACTACAGCACAACCCCTCAGGGCATCTCCTTGGCTGGAAAGACCTCAGCGTGCTGCCTGGGAACCTCCTACAAACAAATCTGGTCGCATGGCCCCTTCAAAATCTCTGTTGATGTCATCCCACCTGTGGTTTATTGCTGACAGGACTCTGAGCTGAGTCAACCTTAAGCCATTAACTTAAGTTGTAGCCATTAGTTTAAGATGAAGCCATCAGAGGGTGTTGACTTGGATTTTACTCTATCTTGCTCAACAAAGAGCTCCACATTTAGATGGTGTAGAACACAGAAGCAAACCAACTGCCCTTGGGCCATATCAGGCCTGCAGATGTGTTTGGCTTGAAATCAACGTGCTTGAGCACACTGGGCCAGAGCTCCCACACGGCCATTTAACCCAGGTGCAGTCATCACTGTCCTTGTGGAGGGACTGCCCTGCCTGCTTCCCTAAGTGTGTGTTACTGTCGGGCACCTGCAGGCAATTGTATTTGAGACCTGAAACAGTTTTCTCTGCGCTGTGTATTAACTACATGATGGTATCACTGTGTCATAGAGAACTTAAAGCCTCTAATGTTAAGGGCACAATAAATTAATATTGATGAGCAAATTTAAAACAAAAACACTCACATCCCATTTCTCCTGGATCATTGTCATCTCTGGTTCCTGGTTGCTCTCCCCATCCCATCCCCTGGCTCGGACTCCCTGTGCCATCTCTAAGGTCTGGCTGCTTTGTTTGAACAGGGCCCCAGGAACTGTGGACAAAAGCAAAATCTCTGGAGGATTTATGCCACAAGCAGGTCATCCTCAGAAGGACCCAAACTACACAAGACAGAAGAGCAGTTTGGGGGATCTTGCAGCTGGACCCCCGCACACGAAGGGCTGGTGCAGGGCCCCTCTGCAGAGTGCAGGGCCCCTCTGCAGAGTGCAGGGCAGACGAGTCCTCTTGGGTACTGAGAGATCTGACTTGCGTCCGGCTCCAGGTGTCTAGGGTCTGGGAGCTCGGTCATAGAATAGCGGTGCCAGACAGGGCCTGTTGGAAGCTGATGACCCCAGAGGCCCCCTTGACTGTTACGGGTCAGCTCTGGGTGGGGTTATTTCAAGGATCAGTTACACCACACCCAAAATAATGAAACCAACGCACTTCTGATCAAGCTCTCATGCGCTTTGGGAATCTCAGCCCGCAGGCCACTCCTGCTTCCCACCCCACTTGATTGAAATGACAAAGACAAAGGATGATCTTGAGCATCCATGTTCACAGCAGCATTGTCCACAGTAGCCAAAATATGGAAGCAACCAAGAGTCAACACAGATGCTTGTCACAGAGAAGCAAAATGTGCCATATCCCTACAATGGAATATGATTCAGCCTCAGAAAGGAAGTTCTGACACATGCTACAACATGGATGAACCTTAAGACCATGACGCTTAGTGAAATAAGCCTATCACAGAAGGACAGAGACGGGGCCAGGCACAGTGGTTCATGCCTGTAATCTCAGCACTTTGGGAGGCCAAGGCGGTTGGATCACCTAAGGTCAGGAGTTTGAGACCAGCCTGGCCAAAGTGCCAAAACCCCATCTCTATGAAAAATACAAAAATTAGCTGGGTATGGTGGTGCATGCCTGTAGTCCCAGCTACTCAGGAGGCTGAGGCAGGAGAACTGCTTGAACCCAGGAGGCGGAGGTTGCAGTGAGCCAAGATCATGCTGCTGCACTCCAGCCTGGGCAACAGACCAAGATTCTGTCTCAAAAAAATAAAAAAAGAAGAAGAAGAACATAGACGGCATGATTCCACTTACAAGGTCCTGAAAGTACTCATAACCATAGAGACAGAGAGTAGAATAGCACTGTTCCAATTTTTCAACCCAAAAACGAAAAGGACTCTGTGGCTGGATGGTGATCATGTTTGCACAACATTAGAAATGTGTTCAATACCACTGAACTCACACTTAAAAATGGTTAGCATTGTAAATTTTGTCTGATATATATTTTACCACAATAAAAAAATTTGGGAAAAAAACAAAGATTATCAAACTGAGGGAAAGAAAGTTCAGCTTCATTTAGTAGCAAAGAAATTTAATTCTAACAAGGAAAAATTACAGCTGAGAAGAGTGTGCATCTGTTTATGATTCAGAGGAGAGAAATAGACCCAAAGAGGAGAATTTAGACGGACTCTGAGGTCAGCTCGACACAGAGTGTTCTGACATTCACTCGTCGAGCAGATCCAAATGGAGCACCTCTGTGTGCCAGGCACTGGACATGGAGTGGGAGCGGAACAGAAGGCCCTGCCGGGGGTTGGGGGAGGCAGCCAGACTGCCTCTCCGAGGGCCACTGCCCCTTACTGCAGGAAGAACCTGGATGCCTGTCTCATGCCATGCGGTGAGTTCCAGATTTACCAGCAGGTGAGCTGGGTCCAATCTGAGGCTGCTGTGAACCCAAGGGGTAGTGGATGACAGTGTTTGTGCTTCTTAGGTACTCACGGCTCCACTCTCAAAAGAGGGAAAACATCTTTCACCCTGCCCTTTGCTCAACCACCTAAATTTACATAGAGGGCTATAGTGTTTATGACAGAAATGATCGTCTGTCAGAAAGTAACAAGCTGTACTGTATCAGGTTCCCCGACCCTGCACGGAGAAAGGCACACCAGCTCTGGACACTCCTGCCGGAAGTGTGCGGCCTCATCATGAGAAAACTGTGGACTTGCCCAGACTGAGACATTCTGCCTAGTAATCGGCAGCATCCTTCCAAGTCTCGAGGGCATGAAAGAGAAGGGAGAAAAAGAGGACTGTTACAGACTGGAGAAGGCTGAGGAGACATGAGGGCTGCGTGCAAGGTGGGAACCTAGAAGAGAAAAAGGATCGCAGTGTGAAAAGCACTGGAATCCGATAAAGCCTGCCATTCACTCAGTGATACTGCTCTGTTATCTTCCATCATCGTGCTGGGGGTCTCTAAGATGTACATAATGTATTGGTGAAAACTCTCTGTACTTTCTTTGCAATTTTCCTGTAAGTCTAAAATTATTTCTAGATAAAAAGCTTTTTAAAAAGCTCCCACCCCTGGCCTGGCTTGTGCCTGTAATCCCAGCTCTTCAGGAGGCTGAGGCAGAAGGATTGTTTGAGCCCAGGAGTTTGCAGCCAGCATGGGCAACCTGGTGATACCCCGTCTCTACAAAAAATACAAAAATTATTCCAGTGTAGTGGTGCACACCCGTAGTCCCAGCTACTCAGGAGGCTGAGGTAGGAAGATTGCTCGAGCCCAGGAAGCAGTGGTTACAGGGAGCTGAGATTGTGCCACTGCACTCCAGTCTGAGCAACAGAGCAAGGCCCTGTCTCAAAATAAAGAAAAAAAAAAAAGAAAAATTAAAATTCCCACCCTAAGCCCAGCCCCAGGGGCCCCAACCACCAGGCCGGATGTCTGCCCTGAGGTCCACAGTGCTCTTCTGAAGGGCGCTAACAACTCCTGTCACTTAGAAGATGTGTGCGTGGCTGTGTATCAGCCGATGCCCTCTGGGTCTCTCTGCTCCTCTGTCTGCTCCCCACTTCAGCTGAAACCCCACCCCATGCCTCCCCCTTCAGTGCTGCCTGCACACATCCCCCCAGCAACCCTCCTCTGCATGAACGCGGGTGGGAACCGTGTGTCTTGTGACCTAGGCTCCTAAAGATACTATGGAAATGTAAATCCACGTAGATTTTAAAAGGGCTAAGAGGAGAGAGGCATCAGTACTGCCAGAGTGACCTTTCCCCAAGGCCAACCTGACCGAGCCCTCTGTTGGTTCCAGTGCCTTTACTCTGCCCGCCTCTTGGAATAGCACACAAATGCCTGGTATGATGTCCAGCCTGGCCCTGGACCTGGTGTCTCTGGACCAGTAATTCCCCTGGCTGGATAACAAGCATTGTGCCACCTGTGGACCCCATCCCCCTGAGACCTCAGGCTCCTCCCTTGCTCACTTGCCTCCTGGCTGAGCCTCCTCCAGTGCTCCTGACGCCTTTGACCCCAAGCGCTGCCTCTAGTGAACCGGTTAAACCACTGAGATTCCTGCCCGCAGGAAGACGACTCTGTTTCCCTAGTTCTTTCCTTCTCTCTCAGCCACAGCTGAGAGTGACCAAAGAGAAGTCCTGCTTAATCACTTCCAGGCTGGGGGATAAAGGGCAACTTACTTTGGATCCAGTGATGCTTGTAAATCCATGGAGCAGCCAACAGCATTATCAACAGAGAGGCTCCACATCTTGCCCACAATGGCTGCATGTAACTTAATTTTACATACGAAACTGTAATTCAAAACTTAAGTCAGGAGCCATTTCAGTCATTCTCAACTCTTAAGAGCTTGTTTCTTTCCACCTCCTGTCCCATGAGCCTGCCACTCCAGCTAAGTGTTTTCTTCCCAGAACTCATTAAATCCTTCCTCTGGTTTCATTTATTTCCTCATTTTCCCCCACAGCCCTTCTTGCTGGTTTTAATATTTTTGTTTTCTTTTCGCCACCCACTACAACAGCCTCTCTATGATGGCAAGCAGTGTTCTTTCCAGAATTCCTAGCTCTTGTCCTCACTTTCAGTTCTCCCCTCTTTCCCCCTGGCTCTTCCGCCCTGAGGGCACCGTTTGTTGACTTTGGATGTGTTTAGCCTTTTAATCTTCTGAAGTTTGGAAAAGGGATTGCACGTTTCCTCCACATGCTTTGCGAGAAGACCACATTTAGTGGCAGCTCAGGCACTGCTGTGTGTCGTTTTTGCAATTGTTTATCTGTCTGTCTGCCTGCTCCTTGGATTGCTTAATAGCGCTCCTGCCAACATGCTTTACAAAGGGCTGTACAGCTGCCCTGCCACCTACCCCTGGTCCATGCTGGGCTCCCGGGAAGGCAGCTCACAGTCTCATTCCTCTCCCCTTCCCATGCACGCATCCCTTCCAAGTCACTCCTACATTCTGTGAGCCCCATGCAAGATCCAGTTGCATGTGGCTTGACCCTGTTTGATAACAACCACTTTCCCCCATGACCCAATCAGTCCTTCTGTGTAGATGTGGCACTTTCAAGCTTCCATGACAACTTGAACATGTAGATTTTTATCTTCAAAACTGGTCTTAGGAACCTTCTGCCATATGCTACATCCCCAGATACAGAGTGATGGGGTCTGTGGCCGCACCTGCTGCAGTGCCGTGTGTTGAAGAGATACGGCAATTCCTGCCCTGCAGAGCCCCTCCCATGCCGCGCCATGATTCACCTGCGCTCTCCTGTGTGAACAGATACAGACTGAGCACACTACCGGGAATCAGAAGAAAGACCTGGTGTCCCACATCCTTGTTCTTAACAGGTTAGTCCCATATCCTAGTACTTACCAGTTTAGTCCCACATCCTGGTACTTAACAGGCTAGTCTCATATCCTAGTATTTACTAGGCTAGTCCCATATCCTAGTACTTACCAGGCTAGTCCCATATCCTAGTACTTTCCAGGCTAGTCCACATCTTAGTACTTACAAGGCTAGTCCCACATCCTAGTACTTACCAGGCTAGTCCCATATCCTAGTACTTACCGGGTTGGTCCCATATCCTAGTACTTATCGGGCTGATGCCACACCCTAGTACTTAACAGGCTACTCTCATATCCTAGTATTTACTAGGCTAGTCCTGTATCCTAGTGCTTACCAGGCTAGTCCACATCTTAGTACTTACCCAGCTAGTCCCACATCCTAGTACTTACCACACTAGTCCCACATCCTAGTACTTACCAGGCTAGTCCTATATCCTACTACCTACTGGGCTAGTCCTATATCCTAGAATTTACCAGGCTAATCCCGTAATCTAGTACTTACTGGGCTAGTCCCGTATCCTAGTACTTACCGGGCTGGTCCCGTATCCTAGTACTTACCGGGCTAGTCCCACATCCTAGTACTTACCGGGCTAGTCCCACATCCTAGTACTTACCGGGCTAGTCCCACATCCTAGTACTTACCAGGCTAGTCCCACATCCTAGTACTTAACAGGCTACTCTCATATCCTAGTATTTACTAGGCTAGTCCTGCATCCTAGTACTTACCCGGCTAGTCCCGTATCCTAGTACTTACCCAGCTAGTCCCACATCCTAGTACTTACCGGGCTAGTCCCACATCCTAGTACTTACCGGGCTAGTCCCACATCCTAGTACTTACCAGGCTAGTCCCACATCCTAGTACTTACTGGGCTAGTCCCATATCCTAGTACTTATTGGGCTAGTCCCATATCCTATAACTTACCAGGCTAATCCTGTAATCTAGTACTTACCAGACTAGTCTCATATCCTAGTACTTACCAGGCTAGTCCCACATCCTAGTACTTACTCAGCTGGTCCCAAATCCTAGTACTTACCTGGTGAGTCCCATATCCTTGAACTTACTTAGTGCTCAGTAACATCACTTTCTTAATTTTTTCAAACAGGATGACAATACCTCCTATGCTTAATTCACAAGACCGTAATGAGAATCGTATAACATCATACATGTTAGAAAATATTGCTGAAAATACTCTTCACTCAATTATGTTGTGAACCTGAAAACGCTCTTAAAAAATAATAAAATCTATTTTTTTTTTAAAGTGGCCCTTGGAGAAGTTAACCACTTTTCTTTCCCAGTCTCTGAACCGATTCTGTGCAGAAAGCATGGGAATGACTGGAATGACTTGTGGTGCAGCCCTCAGTGTGTCCCTCCGCCAGGCAGGAAGGGACTCCCTGGACCCCACAAGGGCATTACAGGCTGCTGCCCTTCTCCCTGCTGATGGCCTAAAAATTGAGGACATTTGGGACACAGACTGCACCAAAGAAATGCTGGTTAATGAGAAACACAATGTAAACACCATAAATTAGAGTGCCCTCTCTACGTGGATGAGTGGAGTTAGGAGTCCAGGCCAGAGCCAGATGAGGCCTAACCAGGGAAGTAGAACTTCTCACAGCAGGGACAGTGACCACATAGCGGGAGGGGGGCATCCCAGCACAGGCAGGGCCACCACCCACTGTAGCCACAACTGAGTGAGGTCAGTCTCAGAAAAATGTGGATGTCTATACAATAGGGTCAGCAGATTTTATTCACTGGAGAAATAATTTCTGCATAATCAGGATAATTTTATCCATCACCTCTTGAGGGTAAGACATGAATGGGTTCCTTGTGCCACTAGAGGAAATTCTCCTCAGAAACCAAGTACTTGTTAGGGAAACTACTTGATTAAGTATTCTGGGTGAATATAATACTGATCTCAAACAACTATAGCTGAAGTCATCCCAAGTACAATGGTCATTGTACACACAAGAATCAGGAGCATATTTTATTTCTAGGTAAAAACTATTTTTAAGGTACTTCATAAATCACCGGCAAGGTCAACCACACTAAACATTCCAGAACACACAGGGGAAATCTTCGTGGGCGTGCCCAGACCTCTGGGCTGCAGCGATGCATTGTTCTGAGGTTTCCTGCACGGAGCTGTCCCGGTCGTCAGCAAGTCTGCTGGGCCCACAGCAGTGCCTGCGGGAGGCTGACTGTGACCTGGCTGCACAGGTGCAGCAGACACCATGGTCTACACGGCCAGTCTCCCCACAGTGCAGTGATCACCAGGTGGCACACCTACTGCAGGCCCGCTGTCTTCATGCAGCAAGTAAGACCACAGCAGCCCACAGAGCCGTGGAGAACATTAAGTGAAATAATAAAGACGGAGTGCTTTGCACCAGCCTGTCATTCAGCCAGTGTTCAGCATTCACAGATAGGGATGACCACTGTTTATCCCGGGCCACGCTGATCACCTTACCCAGGTGCATTTAGTGGTAGGCTCAACCCCAAGCCTACTGCTTAATACACATGAATGCATGCATGAATAATGAATCATGAATAAGTGACGAATTCCTTATTTTTATAGACGAGGATAGCAAGAATCAGAAAAACTGTATTGTGTAACCTTCCTGTGACAGAGGTGGCCAAAGCAATATAATGGAAATTGTGACTAGAATTCACAATCTCCTAACCAGGAAAGCAGGTGAAATGGGAGACCAGTAAGTGGCAGGAGGCCTTCATGCTTTTCTGTCTTCCCACTTTCTAGGTGTGAGAATACAGATGTGATGGCTGGAGGTCCAACAGCCACCACAGACTCTAAGCTGACCTTAAGGACAGAAGTTGCATGCTAAGGCTGGCAAAATATAAAGATAGGTGGTGTCAGTGTCCCTCCTATCTGTGGGGCCACTTGGTTGTCCCTAAGCATACAACACACTTTTCACAAATAGAAGAGGGAACATGTCTACCTGATTCTAGCCATTGTTATTTTTGGTCTCCATTACTAGAAGCCAGATACATTTCTTCTTTTTTTTTTTTTTTTTTTTTTTTTTTT
>PVKV010036283.1:0-15832 GCA_004027835.1 Alouatta palliata
TACACACACCTGCGCACACACACACAGAGTCCATTGAGGATGGAAGTGTGATGTGCATGACTGTACACACACCTGCGCACACACACACAGAGTCCATTGAGGATGGAAGTGTGATGTGGTGCATGACTGTACACACACCTGCGCACACACACACAGAGTCCATTGATGATGGAAGTGAGATGTGGTGCATGACTGTACACACACCTGTGCACACACACGCACACAGTCCATTGATGATGGAAGTGTGATGTGGTGCAGAAAGGAGCACTGACATGAAGGCACTGCGGCTGCGTGTCAGCAGTGGGAGCCCACGGCAGGACCACCGGGACTTGGGAGGCGGGAGGGAGACCTGCAGGGACTGTCAGGAAAGGCGTCGGGGCTGAGGCTGAGCTGAGCTCTTAAGAAGTCACAAGATTCAGGTAAACAGGGAAAGAGCAATAAAGAGAAAGATCTGATTCTTTTTTTTGTTTTTAATTAGTGGACTTGTGTTTTGGATTATTTTAGATTTATAGGAAACTGAGTGGAAGGTGGGGAGTAGCCTGTGCCCCTCACCACCCCCCACTTCCCTGTTCCTAACGCCTGCAATCCTGTGATGCATTGTCACAGCCAGGAGCCAGTGTGGATACATCCACACTCATCAAGTCCACATGGCTCAAGGGGGGCTTCCCACAGCTCTCAGGGTGGCAGCATTTTCTTCAAGTCCATAACAGAAGTGGTTCCATCTGAAGGTTGAGCACCTTCTGACCTGTGTCTCCAATCGAGACACGTTCTCTTCCCTGAATCAGTCATGGTGGCAAAGACGGTGAGAATTCTGGCCTGAACTGTGTGCAGACTGACTGCACCTCGCCTTCCTGGGCTAGGGGCACAGTCATAGCTCTGGGAGCAGAGACGGGATCCCCAGGGGGAGACACGGCCACTGGCGGGTGGAAGAAAAGAGTAGAAAGGAAGGCGGGACTACAGAAAAACCAGCAGACACCCCAGGGACGAACAGAAAGGGGCTTAGTAAACAGATGATGGTTACAGCAGAAGGTGGAAGAGACTGGACCTGCCTTCCGCAGACAGCAGAGCACAGCCTCCTCCAAGCCTTGTCTTAGAACAGGACTCCAGTCCCTGCTGTCTGCCACATATTGATAACAGACTAGTAAGCATTCAGTGTGACGTAATACAGTGATCACGTACGTTAATCACAGCACTGCGACAATGGCAAAAACATCAGCAATCTGTAATACCCATCACGGAGATAAAGCTTACGAAAACCAAAACACAGGAATTCTAAGCAGTAGTAATAGTTGTATTTTTGAATAACAATGGCATGGGATAATGCTGACATAACAAATTATATTTTGAAAAGTATAAAACCATGAATATGTATAAGGTATATTTACAGCAGCAAGGAACTCTTAAAAGGAAGATGTCTCTGAATAGGGTGTTTAGTGGGAAGGTGTCTCTGAATAGCATGTTTAGTGGGAAGGTGTCTCTGAATAGCATGTTTAGTGGGAAGATGTCTCTAAATAGGGTGTTTAGTGGGTAGATGTCTCTGTATAGGGTGTTTAGTGGGTAGATTTCTCTGAATAGAGTGTTTAGTGGGAAAGTGTGTCTGAATAGGGTGTTTAGTGGGAAGGTGCCTCTGAATAGGGTGTTTAGTGGGTAGATGTCTCTGTATAGGGTATGTAGTGGGTAGATGTCTCTGAATAGGGTGTTAGTGGGAAGATGTCTCTGAATAGGGTGTTTAGTGGGTAGATTTCTCTGTATAGGGTGTGTAGTGGGTGGATGTCTCTGAATAGGGTGTTTAGTGGGAAGATGTTTCTGAATAGGGTGGTTAGTGGGAAGGTGACTCTGAATAGGGTGTTTAGTGGGTAGATGTCTCTGAATAGGGTGTGTAGTGGGTAGATGTCTCTGAATAGGGTGTTTAGTGGGTAGATGTCTCTGTATAGGGTGTTTAGTGGGAAAGTGCCTCTGAATAGGGTGTGTAGTGGGTAGATGTCTCTGAATAGGGTGTTTAGTGGGTAGATGTCTCTGTATAGGGTGTTTAGTGGGAAAGTGCCTCTGAATAGGGTGTTTAGTGGTAGATGTCTCTGAATAGGGTGTGTAGTGGGTAGATGTCTCTGAATAGGGTGTTTAGTGGGAAAATGTCTCTAAATAGGGTGTTTAGTGGGTAGATGTCTCTGTATAGGGTGTTTAGTGAGAAGATGTCTCTGAATAGGGTGTTTAGTGGGAAGGTGTCTCTGAATAGGGTGTTTAGTGGGTAGAAGTGTTTTCCAATAATCGAATGAGCACTTGAGCTCTGACCTTAGCTAGTTCCATAAAACACTGGCCACGGTGGGAACGGGAGAATTGGGAAGGCAGAGGCAGGTGAAGTGTTGAGGAATCAGTGGGCAGGACTGTGGAACTCCCTGGCTCTCCAGAGGAAGGGTGCTGGAGTCTTTGGCTTTTTAACTCTGAAGTAAGTACCTGAAACTCTCTAGCAAATTCAAGATGTAACTCTTTCGGCTTGAATACCATATCCAGAAGTAACTTTAAAGTTAGTATTCTTATTGGTCATTCTCACTTTCAAATTGTTCCCTTTACTTACCATTTTATTGCTTAAATCGCAGTAACAACGAGTTGACTCTAGGGCATAAATATTAAGTGGAAAACTATTTGTGTGATTTTTCACATTTCAGTTGTGATGACTTTAAAAATGTCTTCAGAATTTTGTTTGGTTCGAGGATTACCAAAAGGTCACCCATTAATTAAAGACAAAATAATTTAAATGTTTCAAGGACACAATTTAGTGCACTTCTGATTATTTTTATTGGCTGAAGGAGTGCAGAATCAGCAATAAAAACATGGAATTAGTTACACTGTTGAATATTTTAGATTTTTCAGCATGAAATATTTTAACTTAGAGGTTATGGGAGCTTGAATTGTAAACTGTACAGCATCATTCAAAAGTGAGATTATTTTCGTCATTATTATTGTTAAAATAATTGTGAACTACAACAGGTCAGACCGATGAAAAATGTATTCGATTAAATTGGTTAGTAAGTTTTTCATTCGTTTCTAAAATAGAACTAGTTTACTTCTAAACAGCAAAAGACCATCTACACGGTATTTTGTATCCATTTTTATACTCCAGCAAAATTCACTTTCACATGCATTAAATGTTACATAAAATTAATCCCTAATTTAACCTAAAAGGAATCCAACATGATTTTCTAAGGTAAGCCCAATTGTGTGTGATAGATAAGCTATCATAGATATCTATGTAATCTATCTAAGATACCATGGAAGGAAATAGACAATGTCCTATCCATAATGGATCTATTATATTTGCCACAAAGTGACAGAGATGAGGATGTGATGACTCATTAAAACTCACAGCAGGACGTAGAGTTCAGTGCTACCCATTATACTCACGGGGCTTAGGATTTAATTGAGGTGGAGACACATGCAGTGACACTATTGTAAATTTTCAAATTTTTCAGCTGAAAGTAGCATGCTGCTTTTCATGGGATGTTTTGTTTCTTGCAGGTGAGCACATTTGACTGGGTACGAGCAGAAAGGACCTATAACCTCTGCGAGGTGCTATTTAAAGTTCACAAGGTAGGTATCTTTTTCGCTGTAGATACTTTTATACAAATAAGATGCCCTTGGGCTTGCAGGATGAGAGAATTGTTTGTTCCGCATGGTCCATTGAAATTGTAAAATCAAGTAAAATAATGTGACGACCTGTCCTCCCCGGTACCTGGATTCTAGCTGCCATCCTGTTGCTCACTAAGGCAGGCGAAAGGATGGTGGGGGGTGTCTGTGTATGTGTGGTATGTGGTGTTTGTGTATGTTTTGGGAGAGAGATGTTTTAGGATGTCAACTGACAATAATTTATTCCAGAAATGTTAGTTTTTGTTGCTGCTACTGCTATTGTTGAAATTGTTTTCAACAAACCAGATACAGATTTTTCCCAGGGTCTGGCCAGTTTCCTGGTCGTGGTTCCTAGGGTAGGTAGGGACTGGGCCTCCCTCCAGGGCACACCCCTTACTGGTGGTGCTGCCCGGAGCCTGGAGGTGCCACATGGCCCCAGCCCAGGCCCCAGCCCACGTGACCCCAGAGGGTTCTCCACAGCAAGGCAACGACATGCTCGCTCACCATGTCCTGGCGCCACCCTGTCCTGGCGCCACCGTGTCCTGGCATGTGTGTGACTCAGTGCATCACGTAAACAAACCGCCTGTGTCTTTTCCATGCAGGTACACAAAACAAAGACAAATGGGCTATTAAGTGAAAATTTAAAATGCATACTTTTTAGTCTGAGAATTTGACCATAAAGAGTTATCAGTCAAAAGTTCGACGTTGTGAATAAAGATTAGTCTTTCAAAGTTTGGTTTGTTTTCTTGAATTGAAAATATCCTCAAAAATAATTCTATCTGTAATTGCTTTATTTGAAATTTAATTCGAGGATTTGAGACGGCCTTTAATGGAAACATGTGCAAGGGAAATACATTCCCAGAACAATATTATCAAATGATGCGTTTATTTCCCATTTTTGAAACATTTATTTGGGCAACGTTTTTCTGCGTTGTTCCTATTTCTGTTGAATACGATAATGAGGGAGATGAAGGAAAAGGCCGGATGTGTTTGAATTAAGGCTCCTAATTACAGGTCGTAATAAGCAGTAATAAAGTCACTGATCAGAAAGTGAACATTTCTGTGCTAGGCATATTCATTTAAAAAAGGAAGAAAATAGGCCGGGCGTGGTGGCTCACGCCTGTAATCCTAGCACTTTGGGAGGCCGAGGTGGGTGGATCACCTGAGGTCAGGAGTTCAAGACCAGCCTGGCCATCATGGTGAAACCCCATCTTAAAAAAATAAAAATAAAAAAAATGGAAGAAAATAGAATAAAGTATCAACTGTGGTTTTCTCTCAGTGATGGCTCTTCTAGCTGTTGTTGCTTTCATTTTGAAAATTATTCTGTTTTCTAAATTATCTGTGGCAGGAATGCATTCTTTTGAGAATGGTAAAAGGAAGCATTATGTTAACTTCAGCCTCTTGGTGTTATCACAGTTCCACGGAGGAATTCCTAGAAGGATTCTCAGTCTTTTCCTTCCTTTGCGTGGGCTCCTCCTCAGCACATTTTTGCTTCCTCCCCCTCTTGTTTCAGAGGATTCTCCTTCCGTGCACCTGAGACGTTCTTTAAGCAATGGGGTGTCTTTGAGAGACTGTTGTATCTTATATGTGTGGTTCACTGGTAAGCTATACAGCCACCTCATTTTCCCAGGAGGACTGTAAAAAAGTATTTTAATCAGTAAATATTTTGTGACATGTTTATGAAATCATGAAATTAGTCAGTAGAATGGCTGCGGCAAAGGTATTGAACCAAAAATGGGATAAATAATAATAATAAATCTATAACATTCAATATTTTTCAAAAAGATTAAATTCTATGAGTTGAATGTCCTATTTGGAAGTCTTAAAATAGTGATCTTACAAAATTGCATTGCCTGCTTTTATACACGTTTAATTGCTGATGTTTATCATTTAGCATACATAAATTTAAAGGTAAATACATTCAATTCATTTTTAAAAATGTAAATAGATATGTGAGTATCATAAGAACTAGCATGTTTTCATATGAATTCTTTAAATATCCATAATTGCCATTTCAAAGTATAGTCATTAATATTTATACCCGAAATCGGATTCTGGAGTTGTGATTTTCTTTTTTCTCTGATACTTTCTCCTCTCTAAAAATTGCTTTCCCCAGCTCTTGAAATTATGTGTTCTGTATTTCAACACTCATCATGAAATAGATGAGAAAATTGCATCAATCAGCCTTGATTGCGGTCGTGAGCGAAATGATCAACAGCCTCAGTGCAGCATGGCAGAAAACACCCTGGATGCCTCAGAGCGTCCCGTGTGACATGCATGGGTGGGTCCTCTCAACCTGAAGATACACCATTAGGGTTTTCAGGAGAGGTCCCTGTTTTCATGTTTGGTGGAGATCTTGGTAATGAGAGCTGTCTTTATTGACTACTTCCCTGGTAGCCTTGCTAAGCACGTAGCTATGTCCTGAATTAATTCTCTCCATACTTAAGGAGAATTCTGTTTTGTAGCTGAGAACTCAGAAGCAGCAAGTGCAGGAGGACCTTCCAGAAGCCAAGCAGAGGCAGGGATGGGGCCCAGACTCACTGGGCTTCAAAGCTCAGTGCAAATTCTGCTTATTCCACTTGCTAGAAGTGGTGGTGTTCTGGGAGTCTGTCGGGGTGGACATTAAGAGTTCTCGAACGTGTTCTCCAGGTATCTCTGGCGTAGTCCTGTTTGGATAATTACGACACTGAGAGGAAGAATTCCTAAATGATTTTCTTAAAGCCATGTCAGGACAACATTGCACCAGAGTTCAAGGTGAAGAAAGCAAGAAGACCTTATTCTAGTATATTATGACAGGAAACAGAGATTAAACTCAGCTCCACAGAAACAGAGGATGAGAGAGTTTCTGCAGGTTGGGCTGGGAAGGAGATTGGGGCCATGAGTGTCTGTTAATTGGCCTCCTGAAAAGAAACAGAGAGCTTCTCCCACCTTCATGACAGGAGGTGATTTCACAGCTTAGAGCCAGGCACCCACCAAGGCTGCGCTCCAGACTTCCACAGGGACAGGAGGTGGTGCCATCTTCCCTGTGACCACGTTTTGAAGGGCCGGCTCCTATCTCCTTGAGAAAGACAGCCCTGGCTTATACAGCCAGCAAGACACTTCTAGAAAGATTTAGGTCTCAAGTGGCAGAGAAAGAACATACAATAATACATATTCTAAAGCAAATGCTTTAAGGATATGGAGTTCAAGGTCCCAGAGACGGGAAGAAGCCCATCCAAGGCTGAGTCCAGCTGAGGTGACCTGAAGGCCTGGCCAGCCGCTTACTGACGTGATAGCAAGCCGCTGACCTTGAGCTCCAGTGCTCAGGTTTCCAGGCACTTCAACACCCTGCAGTGCACAGGGGCCAAGCGAGTGTTTTTGAAGGAGCTAGGGAAATATCTGGGGAAATGAGCTACATAGGAATCATTAATTTTACATACATAGAACTCACAACACATTCTTTGTGAGGCTAAACAGTGGGAAAACAATCCCTTACTTGATCAAGCAGTCTTACTCCTCAGAATTGACCCTAAGTAAGTTGTCAGAGGAATCAAAGAGCTATATGCATGAAAACGTTTAAGGGCATTGCTTAAATTAATGATATTTGAAGAGTAATCAAAAGACCATTAAAAATATTTAAAATCTTACAACATATTTTAAATATTATATTAAAAATGTATACAATTATATGTACAAATTCACATTACATGGAAGAGAATGTTATTGTCCTATTAATGTCAATTATTAAGGTCATATTAAGAATTATTGACATTTTGAAAAATCATATGGCAAAACAGTAGTAAGAACTTTATCTTTTAAATTCCCTTTATTATTGCTATAATTGTTTCATAATAAATATTAATAGAAAAAATACGTAATTTTAAAATACAGCCCTTTCTGTTTGTTTTTTCAGGAAAGGGAACATAATAAGATGATGTCTTGCAGTCCTAGGTGGGGCTGGGCCTTCTTCAGTAGTGGGGGCAGCTGGAAGAGCTGTTCTGGGTATTGCCATGGCTGACTTTGCCAGGGCCAGGGAGCTGCAAAGCAGACGTCAAATCTGCGTGTATGACATGGCTCAGCATTGCCTTAGGATGATATTTTTAACGACAACAGGTAGTGAACTAACGTGAATCCAGTATGTGAGCACTGCATGCCGGCTGTTCTGTCATGTGAAGTCAGGACAGCATTTGTATCCTGATTCCATCTGACAGCTCACAAATGGAGACTCAGAGAAGTAAATCGCTCAAAGTCAAATAGCTCATACTGGGCAAAGAAAGGCCTCAGATCTTGTCTGTCTGACTCCAAAACGTGGCATTCTCCTGTTACAATACACAGCCGCCCCAATATAGCAAGTGGTGGGAAAGAAAACACAGCTGGCCCTCGGACAACAGGGGCTGAGCTGCGTGGGTTCACTGATAATGCCAATTGTTCTGCATAAGTATGTTGGACAATTTTTTGAAAATAATTTAATAATTTAAAAAATCTCTAAGACAAACTACATAGCTTAGAAATAGCAAAACATGAAGAAAAAGTTAGAGATGTCATGAATTCATATAACCTGTGTAGATACTAGTCTATTTTATCATTCACTCTCATCAAATATAAATCAATTTGGCACTGTCTGCAGTGGAGAGAAATGTAGACAGAGGTAAAGACGCAGCGTTAAATCGTTCTGCCCACAGTTCACTGTGGCACGTAGTATCCTGTGATGATAATTTGTGTAGCCACCTCTTGCTGCTGTCGTAGTGAGCTCAAGTGTTGGGGTTCTGAGTGAAATGTCTTAATCATCCCCATGGAAGCAAGTTCTCTCTCCAGTAAACTGCAGACCACGGTAACAGGTGATCTCTCCAGTGCTGTGTACCTTCCCTCCATCGTGATGAGTCCAGTAACATAAACTTGAATAAGATCCCAGGGCCCACGCTAAGTGCCACGGGGGATTTGCCAGTGCTCCTGGGAAGCAGGAACGTCGCAACAGCACCAAAGCAGCTGAACCACTTCCGCACATCACGGAGGGAGGTCTGCAGTTGTGGCTGACACCGTCTCAGACCATTCATCTTATAAACAGATGGTGTAAACTTACCGTGTCAACAAAGGCAGTGCAGCGTCACAAGTGTACCTTCTCTACCCCGAGACTTTCTCAATAGCATTCTCTATTCTGTAGCTTACTTGCTCGATTCATTTATTTATTTAGAGATAGGACCTTGCTATGTCATCCAGGCTGGTCTCAAACTCCTGGGCTCAAGCGATGCCCCCATCTCAGCTTCCCAATTAGTTGTGATTACAGCTATAAGCCACCGTGACTGGCTGCTCTTATTTTATTCTAAGAATGTGGTATATTATACATATAGCGTACAGAATGTGTGTCAATTGACTACGTTAGTAGTAGAGCTTCTGATCAACAGTAGACTACTAGTAGTGATGTTTTAGGGGAATCAGAAGTTACGCGTGAATCTTCAGCTGTGTGCGGAGTGGTGCCCCCAACCCCTGGGTTGTTCAAGGCCCAGCTGTCAAGTGCCATTCAACAGGGGGATGTGCATTGCCCACATAAATATCGTCCGAAAGTTTTTCTTTGTCAGTTTTGACATTTAAGTTCAGTGAATAAAGAGATACTGTCTGCAGTGCAAGGTCAGTGGTAAATATGTTGTTTTGGTTCGTAACGTGTAACCCTGTAGGTTCCATGTATCCCAGCTGAGAGAGAGGATCCAGAGGCCTCCAGATCTGAAGTGCAGTTTCTGGACTCAAGGCTCACTTAGGGCTAGCAACATATGCACCCCACACCCATTCACATACACACACATTTCCACGTGTACACACACATTCACATACATGCACATTCATGTACACACACATTTCCACCTGTACACACCCACTCATGTGCACACACATTCACGTACACACACATGGGCACACACATTTCCACGTGCACACACACACTCGTGTTCACACACACACATGTTCACACTTGCACACACCACAAGGCATTTGGTGTCTGGATGATGCACAGGGGTGAATGTGCAGTGCTCTCTGTGACCAGGGGTGTCCTGCAGAGCCGTCTGAGAGGCCAGGAGAGTCAGGGCAACTCCCGGAGAGGCCAGGAGGCCACCCGAGGCACACCAGTCAAAGCTTTACCTCAAACCTGTGCCTGGAGTGCATATGTCAGCATATTTCAAGTAAAACTATTTGACCATCCTCTGAGTTCATGTGGATTTTGGGACTGGACCTTGAGCGTGTGAGTGGGGAGTGTCCAGCGTGGCTGGTCGCATAAGTAGAGATATCTCAGAATCATGATGGGAAGACCCAGCAGGTGGGCAGCTCCCCTTCCTTTCTGCCGCCGTATGCAGGGCTGTGGGTGAACATCACATTCTCGTTCAGGACACTGGAAGCCCCAGCCCAGGAGTCTCCCCTCATTTCCCTTTGTTGGGGAGAGACTGGTCAGCAAAACTGATGTTGAGGCCCAGTGTCCCAGGAGGGTGTCTGGGGTTGGGGGGGGCTCTTCAGGGTGGATCTGTGGGACCAATAAATGAATGAGTGAGCTGAGAACTGAGGTGGGACAGAGAAAGAGAAAGAGAGAGACAGAAAGAGACATAAAATGCAAAGAGATTGAAACAGAGAGAGAGAGAGGGAGAAAGAAAGAGACAGACAGAGAGACAGAGACATAGAAACGGAGACAGAGACAGAGAGAGAAACGGAGACAGAGAGAGACAGAGAATAGAGAGAAACAGAGACAGAGACAGAGAGAGACAGAGACATAGAGAGAAACGGAGACAGAGAGACAGAGACATAGAAATGGAGACAGAGAGAGACAGAGACAGAGAGAGAGACAGAGACAGAGAAACGGAGACAGAGACAGACAGAGACATAGAGAGAAACGGAGACAGAGACAGAGACATAGAAATGGAGACAGAGACATAGAAACGGAGACAGAGAGAGAGACATAGAAATGGAGACAGAGACAGAGACATAGAGAGAAACGGAGACAGAGAGAGACAGAGACAGAGAGAGAAACGGAGACAGAGAGAGACAGAGACATAGAGAGAAACGGAGACAGAGAGAGACAGAGACAGAGAGAGAAACGGAGACAGAGAGAGACAGAGACATAGAGAGAAACGGAGACAGAGAGAGACAGAGACATAGAGAGAAACGGAGACAGAGAGAGACAGAGACATAGAGAGAAACGGAGACAAAGAGAGACAGAGACAGAGAGAAACGGAGACAGAGAGAGACAGAGACAGAGACAGGGCCGCATCAGCCAGGTACTGAGTTCACCACACGCCTCCATGCTGTTGACCTGGTAATTGTGACAACTGGGACCCCCAGTCTTTCTCTCCTGCCCTTGAGAAAGTGAATCCCGAAGTGGGGTGTAACCTGGCAGATGGGGAGAAGTGGGGAGCACTCCAGGTTTCTCTGTGTAGCACAGGCTGGCAGCATCTGAGTCACCTTGGTGGTCACAGAGTAAATCTGTGATTAATAGACACGTTGTAGGTAACTTGCATCTCTGGGTTAAATAATTAACCAGAAATGGAACAAGAGTCCTTTGTGTGCCTTGAGAATATGATTCCCTTTGCCAGGCCTTTGGCTTAGCAAAATGAGCTCCTGGGTGGCCGGGGCCTCATTGTGCTTCAGAGGCGTTCTGGGCACTCAGTCCTTCATCTCAGGACAGGGAACCCACGTGAGAGGAAGAGCCAGTAATTCTGCAGAGACTCGGAGGTGCAGGGGACATGCTTAGTTAGAGTGGTGGCTGTGTTTCGTTTTTGGTTTTATGATAAACACAAGCCTCAGTGTCTCAAGACTTTCATCTTTATCTTTGTTTTTTTTTTTTTCTGAAACAAGGTCTCCCTCTGTCACCCAGGCTGGAGTGCAGTGGTGTGATCTTGGCTCACTGTAACCTCCACCTCCTGGGCTCAAGCAGTCCTCCTACCTCAGCCTCCCAAATAGTTGGAACTACAGGCATGTGCCACCACACCTGGTTAATTTTGTATTTTATTCATTTATTCTTGTATAGACAAGGTCTTGCCGTGTTGACCAGGCTGGTCTCAGATTCCTGGGCTCAAGCAATCCACCTACCTCAGTCTCCCAAACTGCTGGGATTATGGGCACGAGCCACCACAGCCAGCCTCATCTTTATCTTCTCAGTAACACAGAAAAGAGTGTGGTGACCAGTATTTTAAGGAAAAGGCACTCAGAGAATTGGGCGTTTGACATGATTTACTTGCAGATATGTGTCTGTGGACCGTTTCTGCACCTGCTGTACACGAGGAGGGCTCATTGCTCCTGAATTTGCGTCCTCGTCTGCGCCCAGGAGACCATTTCCCAGATCATGCAAATGCCACCTTCCCCCATGCCACGCCCTCAGCCTAGGATTGACCTTCCAGCCCTACAGGTTTCCAGTCCGTGCTCTCTCTTTCAGTTCTGCCTCACAGATGACTGCTGGTTACAAGCAAACGTGTATCTGGGTCTTCAAGATTTCGACTTTGAGGACCAGAGGCCCTATTGCTTCAGCGTCGTGGCCAGCCATGGGAAGAGCCATGTTTTCAGCGTGGAACTTGGCAGCGAGCTGGCCGTGTGGGAGAAGTCCTTCCAAAGAGCCACGTTCGTGGAAGTTCAGAGAACCGGGGTAAGTGAACAACTCACCCTCTTCTCACCTACCCCTTATCGGGTGTCTGAGACATAAGCGTTGGGGTATATGTAGCAGTTTATTGAGGGGAAAGAGGAATCTTCAGAGGGTGAGAAATTTTCACCTGAGCCACTGTGTTGAAATGATCGTTCACACTGAGCCGTGTGCTCCGCAGACATGAGCTGTGGTGGAAGGGAAGGGAAAGGGAGGAGAGGATTTTGCATCTGTGTTTACATTGACTGTGAGGAACGGGCTCCATCACTTTCCAGGCCGGGACTCCACTGACGTGGCACTCTAATTCCTGATGAGTGGTGACCCCTCTCCGAGCCCGTGCTCCGGGAGACGGGACACCTCGCTTACAAATGCGTATAATATGCTCTGCAGTCACCTGGATGTTTGTAACACTTTAAGGCATTTTAATGGTTCTTCCTCTCAAACTTAATGGTCCAATGGAGATATAAAATAGCTTGTGTGTCCGAATTGCTTTTCTCTTCCTGATGACAGCAAATAAATCACTCACAAATGTGAATGTATATTATGTGAAGGGATAAGGAAGAATGCATCATAATCCTCATTATCCTAAATAGTGGGGCGATCCTCGGGGGGGTGCGCACTGCGGGAATGAAGAGTGACAGGAGGTGAATGAGGCGAGGCATCAGGGAAGCACTCTGACTTCACGCCGGGACCTGGGCTCCCTCCTGGCCTCACGCAGATAATGCTAGGAGTTTGAACTTAGCAACTAAAGACGGCTACTTCATTTAAATATACATATATTTTTATATTATGTATATACACACGCACACTTTTATGTATGTATTACACACACACACCTTGAACGTGAAAATATTCTGTTATTTATCTTTCACTCAAGGTGTGAAGGTGTCTCGAGGCCCCTTGGCATGCCGTGACAGAGATCACAGCCTCCCTGTAGCTAACACACACCAAGAGCTGCTGGTCCACAGACTAAAGTCACACCCGGATGTTCACAGTACCCGATGCCAGCATTTATTCTCATTTACCCCAGGCTGCTGTGATGTTTCCCTCAAGTTGGTCATCCTAAATTGGAATTATGGTTGATTCCTGATGCTTCTCATAACCTGTATATCTGAGGCATCCGATTCATTAACGGGGATAGAACATTACATACTGGAAGGAAAATTGCCAAACACAGGATCCCTCATCTCAGGGGCATTTGGCCACTGGGAAACCATCAGTACTGAAGGTTCAGGTCATTACAAGGCAAAGTGAAAGAGCGTTTCTAAGACAAGGTGAACTTTCCGCTCATTTTCTTTAGATGATAGCAGTAATCATTTTGCTTTCAACATAAAAAACAGAGAAGTTGAGAGAATTCTCCAACCGTGTGTGTACACAGGAGCTGCCCCATGCCCTCCAGTGCCCAGGGCTGTGCCTGGCTGAGCAGAGCCACAGTGGCCCTTCAGATGCCTCTATGGGAAGGTGACAGGTCATGGGAGAAGATGTCCTGAATAAGAGCAATCACAGAATTACAGTGTTGGAGGGGGACTGAAAGGTTAGCGATTTCATCTAGTACTCAGATGTAGTGAAATGAGTGTCTGAAGCATTCTCAAGGGAAAAAGTTTACTTAGGATTCCTAAAAAATAGACCTTCCTTGCATTCCAAGCTGTCTTGATTCCACTAAAGGGGTGAAGGCTGGGCACAGTGATTCATGCCTCTAATCCTAGCACTTCGGGAGGCTAAGGCAAGAGGATCCCTTGAGCCTAGGAATTAGAGACCAGCCTGGGCAACCAAGCCCAAGAAACATAGAAGCCCCGTCTTTGCAAAAAATAATAGTAAAATGTTAGTCAGGCGTGATAGCTCATGCCTGTTGTCCCAGCTACTCAGGAGGCCGAGTGAGGAGGATCTCTTGAGTCCAAGAGTTCGAGGCTGCAGTGAACTAAGATGGCACCACTGCACTCCAGCCTGGGCCATGGAGTGAGACCCTGTCTCAAAACAAAGGTGGGGGTTAGGGTGGAAGTGGGGTCAGAGCTGGGGTTGGAACTTTAATAATCAGGACAGCTTTCCTAGAGGAAGTGGTTAGTCTCTTTTAAAAATCACTGGTATCTCGCACAGGTGGAGAGGAGAGAGAAGGCAGTCCCAGTGGGGAGCGTTGGAAAACTAGGCCAGTGGTCCGTTTGGCAGAATGAGGGGTCTCACATTTGGGCTAAGCAGGCAGCAGTGTGCCCCGGTGAATTTTGGAGGAAGCATTTTTAGTAATCCAGGATTGAGATAAGGAAGACCTTGCACAGTAGATGGAGGCAGTGAGTGTGTTAACAAGCCAGCACACTGCAGAGACTGTAAGTGGACACGGGTGTCTGCCCATGCTTTGCAGGGCTGGGTAGAGCGGGGCTGTGGGCTGTGGGGCTGCGATGACCGCTGTTGGGAGGAACTGCTGGGCCGTGCCAGGCTGTACACCACTGACTTGCTGTATCATCACAGCTAAGCAAAGTGGGTGTCCCCAGAGAAGCCTGGGGGAATGCTACCTTGTTCAGGGTGTCAAGGTCATGCCAGACCTCACAGGGTGTCGGATTCCGAGTTCACACCTCACTTAGGACCCCTGTTTTAGGAACTCGCCCTCTTGGGCTCCACCCCACATAGTAACCTGATACTCTCAGATCTGCCCATGGTGTCCTGGGGAGGAGGGACACAGCATTTTGAAATGAGACAGATGGACCCTCTCCCTCTTCGTCAGTTAGAGAACATAGTTCTCCAAAACTCCATTACATACGCCATAAATTCAGGATTATAACCCATCATGGAGTACTTACGAAAATTATATTGCATTTTGTGCATACTCTATACTAGGATGGATGCATTGCATTTACATTATTTAACTCTGTAAGATGCACTTGGTCTTCCTTTTCTCTTTATTTTACAAATGGTAAATGAAAGTTCAGAAGAGCTATGTGACTTTTCCATGGACACCTAGAGACTAAACCACAATGGCAGAATCTACTCAAGATTTCAAGAACTGATGTCTTGAGGGTCGTGTTCTTTGTGCTGAAACATTCTGCCTTGCATGTGACAGAGATGAAATAGTGTGAAGGTGCTTAGAACGGTCCCTGGCACGTTTAGGGCTCTCAGTAAATGTGTTCTGGATTCACTCGCACTGCTGGGTTTCTTTTTTCCACCTTCTATCTCCATTTTGCTAGTTTTTCTAGTTTTTCTGCTATTTCCTGACTTTGATCGTATTCCAACCCGACTCATAATTTTAAATCTCTAGAATTGCACGTGTATAGTGTTGATAGCATTGATTTTTCTTTACTAACTGTAGCAGTTGTCTGGTATTCATTAGCTCGTTCATTCCTTCTCTAAAAGGATTTCTGAAAGAAAAGCCCTGCACACTTCACAACCTCTGGATCTAAACTTATGACATTTCTTCACAGTCGTTTCTGTATGCACTTATGTGAGGTCAGTTCATTTTACTGGTTAAAAAAGTATTCTATTAGAAAGGACATCCAGGGAGCAGGTGCAGAGGGGACACCCCAGGAAGCAGATGTAGAAAGGATATCCAGGGAGCAGGTGCAGAGGGGACACCCCAGGGAGCAGGTGCAGAAAGGACACCCCAGGGAGCAGGTGCAGAAAGGACACCCCAGGGAGCAG
>PVKV010036284.1:0-15831 GCA_004027835.1 Alouatta palliata
AAAAAAAAAAAAAAAAAAAAAAAAAAAAAAAAAAAAAGGAGAATGTGTCCTTTGCATCAACGTGGATGGAGCTGGTGGGCATTATCCTAAGTGAAAAGAGTGAGAGTGTCAAAAAAAAGAAGAAAAGAAAAGAAAATGGGCAAAAGACATGAAGAGGCATTTCACTGAATTTCAGTGAAGAGTATATACAGATGACAAATAAAAACATGCAAAGACATTCAACATCATTAGCTATTAGGGAAATACAATTTAAAACCACAGTGAGATACCACTATCTACTTAACAGAATGGCTAAGCTAAAAAACCATGACAACATCAAATGATGGTGAGAAAGTGGAGAAACTGGATCACTCATTTACTACTGGTGGAAATCAGTTTGGCAGTGTCTTACACAACTAAACATGCAACTTCCATATGACCCAACAATTGTACTCCTGGGCATTTATCCCAGAGACATGAAAATTTATATCCGAAATTCATATACAAAAATTTGTATTTTAGAATAGACAAAGCTTCATATAAATTTAAAAACCTTTTATACAGAAACCTTCATCAATATCAGTTTCCTGGTTTTGATATTGTGCTATAGTTATATGAGATGTAACCACTGGGAAAACTAGATGTAAGCTACGGGAGGGGGGCCTCTCTACTGTGTTTGCAACTTCCGGTGAATTTAATTTTGCCCAAGTAAGAAACTAACTGCTACTCCAAAAGAATTTCAGAGTCCAAATCCAGGTACGTCAATTCTTTTTACTGGGTTTGGGACCTTTCCTACATAGCACGATTTTTTTCCATCAACTTTTGATGTTTGTACAGACTTTATTATTAAAAAAAAAAAAGCAATTCCCTCCCAAATATTTCTTGGGTGCTGCTTCAGGGGCTAAGTCTGAGGCCTCAGGTGTGACCTCATACAAATGCAAGGGTATATAGACAACCCAGTAAAGACAAAATGGCATATGATATACAGTGCACCGAAATGGAGAGACCTGTGATACTGCTAAGGCCATCACTAACTCCCTCGTCCAGATGGACCCAGCATCTCCAGCCTCTCTGGAGGATAGAAGCTCAGATCTCATTATAGGACTGGCAACACAAAACCTACCAACTTCAAAACAAGCTGCCCATTCAGCCCTAAAGAAAAAAGGTTTAAAATACTGCTTTGGCTTTTAAAGACTCCACCCTATTGATTTTATGCCTTCCCCCTTTGTGACCCCTGGAGCCAACGTAAAGGGGACAGGTGGGGGATAGTGGCCAAAACTTCCTACACAAAGGCCTGATTCTCTGGTGTGCAGTAGCTGCCTACTCCCTCACCACCACAATCGTCATCAGGTACTGGCTGGACCCAGGGAGCAGGGACAATGGAGGAGACACTGGAGAAGGATCACTGGCTGTAAACTGACTTTGGTGCAAGTTGAAAGGTATCTCACAACCTCAGCACACTGGCCTGTGGACACAGCTTTGTTTATTCTTTCCCGCTAGATGAATCCAGGCCTATGAAATAGCCCTTGGGCAGACCTTTCTGTCCGAAAAAGGAGTTTTGAATCCCAAAGCCTGGATGTGTACCATCTTTCCATGGCAATGTTTATGAGCACCTGCCCAGGAGGCCTATGCCTCCAATAAAAAGAAACCAGTGCCCCGGCAATGTTTCTCACCCATGCACAATCCCGGGATAAAGAGGAACTTCAAAGCCATCTGTCACATGCAATTTGGAGTTCAGTCAAATAAATCTTTGGGACTTCAACTCTTGATTTTATATTATATCCATGTTTGCTTTAATATAGGAAAAAATGCCTGCATCCTCAAGTAAATGGATGTTCCAGGGAAATGTGTTGCTCTGTGGCTTTGTTTCCTGTGGACCCAGGGAGTGGAGTGTGTGAGTAGTGTACTCACACCTTAGTCACAGAAACAGAGGCCTGTGGGCAGTCTCTTTTCCCACCTCAGGCTCTAAGTACACACATGGGAGCCCTTAGCCACCCATACCCAGAAGAAGACATGAAAGAGAGCAAAGACCCTCTGCCCTGGGCTCTGAAGGCACCTCAGTAACCCCAGAGTTATCACTGGTTTATCCCTCCTTGCATTAGTTACAGCCTCTTGCACGTGATCTTTTGCTCCCAGATCAGTGGACCCTGCTGGATCCCTGATGCCCATCTCAAAGTGCCAGCTGGAGCCAGATCTACCTTGCTGCCACTTGGCTCTAGGCATGACAGGAAGGAAATGAGGAACCAAATCAAAGGCACCTGGAAAGAAAGGAAGGGGAGTATGTGGATACTGATGGAGCAAACCCAAAAGGATGAAATCTTCTTTAGAAGCTCAAAGGTGTCTGAGTCCTACAACCCTCACCAAATCAGAGGAAAAATGAACTAAGGGGAAGAAACAACTTTGGGCTTCAGCCTGGAAGGTCCAAAGGTGAGCTGCATTGTGAAGCCAAGCTCTGTACCTGCTTCTGAGCTGTACCCTTAGTGACTCCATGTAAGTTGCTGGACATGCCTGAGTCTGTCCCTCATCCTAATATCTTCTTCCTCTGTTTCCTGGATGGGGTGAGGATGAGGAGAAACGTGTGGTTCAGGCATTTCCAAGAAAAGTTCTGAGGTGAGGCCATCATGTCCTACCTGGAGTCTCCAGACTATTGAGCAGATTTGGGGTTAGGGCAGAAGACATTCATTATTAGAGTCATCATTTTTCAAGGGTGAAATTTGACCCTCAAAGAAAAGCCAAAAGAACTCCTGCTTTCAAATGAGCTTGCAGAAGAACAGAACATATCTACTTGGATGAAGGTAATGTTAATGGCAGAGTAATTCAAGTGTATCTTCAAACATGTATGTTGATGTTATGGATTCATAATGTACTTCATAATGTGATTTTATTTGGAAATAAAACCATTGAAGATGCAATGAGCTTACATGAAGTCTTACTGGCGTGGGGTGGTCCCTTAATCCTGTATGATTTGTATCCTTATAAAAAGGGGAGATTTGGACACAGAAACATGCACACAGAGAGAACACTATGTAAAGACTGGAGTTCTGCTGCCTCAAGCCAAGGATCTACTGGAAGCCAGAAGAGAGGCCTGAAACAGGTCTTTCCATGGAGCTGCCAGAAGAAGTGTGACCCTGCTGACTCACCTTGATCTTGGACTTCCAGCCTCCAGAACTGTGAGACAATCAATTCAGTTGCTTAAGTCATTCAGTTTTTCATATTTTGTTATGAAAGCCCTAGCAAACTAATACATAGGGGATAAAAATGTTCCTGCAGGCAAGGTGAAGATACCAGTGGAGACTGGTCCATTTCCACAGCAGACCATACTTGCTGGTTACTTTGAGCTTCTGGGCATGCTTAGTCATCTGTGGTGAGGGACTGACCATCTCTCATTAGGATGAATAAGAGCTGGAACATCTTGAGCCCAGGACAGTCCTTGGCTCTTGGCACTTAGAGAACACCTAGCTCTGGATTCTTATTATTCTGCCATCCCCATGAGCCTGAAACCAGGGAGTATTTATCTCAGGTGGCTCTCAACCAGAGAACCCAACAAAATACTTTGCTCATGGCAAATGCTTATAAACTTTTGTAGACAAAACTGTGGTACAGGAGCCATATGGGAATGGAGAAGAAGCAATTGGAAGGCAGCATCTACAAGGAAATTTTGCATGGCTTGATGGCCGGCTGAATATGGACCAGGAGGCTTAGGCCATTCCTACTTTTCAGACCTCTGGCCTGGATGGTGGGAAGAAATGTGGGGCTGCTGATAGGCAGAGAATGCTGCACCAGCAATAGACTCCTGAAGCCACTGTCAGTCATGACCACTTCTGGCTGTAATTACAGTAGATCACCCTGCTGTACTAGGGAGTAGCTAACTGTTACTAGTTACTATATGCCACTAAAAACCTTAGTGTTATGCTTGGGCATGAGTAAAATAGGATGCCTTGATCCAGAAAACCAGACCTGGGAGAAGCAGAAGAGCCCAGGCTGGAGACAGGCAGGGCAAAAGACATGCAGGCCAGCCTCCTACATGTCAGTATAGCCAAGGTTTTGGAGCTTAACAAGCCGGGCCTGAAACAGAAAGGTTGGCTCCTCAGTCATGAGTTATGGGGCTCTGGGAAAGCTGCTTAAACTTGAGGACTTGGTTTCCTCATATGTAAAGTGCAAAGTTGTATACAGGAATGTAACAGCTACCTTTGGGTGCCTGCTATGAGTCAGACACAGGGCTTGACAATTTACACAGAGCATTTCACTGGCTCTCTCTAACAACCCCACAAGGTACATAGGAAGAGCCTTCTGTACAGATGCTCCCTCTGTGTTCCCCTGGCCCTTGGAAGGAAGTATTTATCTAGCATTTGATTCCTTCTCTAGACTGTAAATTTTTGTGAGAGAGGGAAACATGCCTTATATGTGGCTGTAGCCCCAGAGTGGTCAGAGCATAGTAGGGTCTCGGGAATGATCTCATGAATGGATCTGCAGGGCGAATTCAAGCTTGCGTGGAGGGCTGGACTAGAACTCTCTGAAGGCATCACCAAACCTAGAACCTGGATGACTTTGTGTGCTGGAGCCCAAGCTTAACAATGCATAACACATTGCTTAATATTTATATGCATTTTAAAGGACTGTTTTGACACTATGTAAGAGCTGTGAGGCATATAATTATAGCCTTGTGCTAATAGATATATCAATATTCTAAAACATCATTTTTAGTTTTGAAAAGTTGACTTTAAAAAGCTCAAAGTGATGTGGAGAAGTTGAAACTTGCATACATTGTTGGTGGGAATGTAAAACAGTGAAGCTGCTATGAAAAACTAACATAGAGTAGCCATATAATCCTGCAATTCCACTCCTAGGTATATGCCCAAGAGAACTGGAAACATAGATTCATACAAAATCTTGAACAGGAATGTTCATAGACACACTACTCATAGTAGTAGCACAAAGTGAAAACAACCCAAATATCTATCAACAAATGAGTGGATAAATAAAATGTGGTCTAGCCATACAGTAAAATATTATCAACCATAAAAAAGAATGAAGTACCTATCCATGCTATAACATACATGAACCATTTAAACATCATGCTAGGTGAAAGAAGCCAGATACCAAAACTCATATGTTGTGTTAATCAGCTTATATGAAATGTCCAGAATAGGCAAACCCATAGAGACTGAAGTAGCTTAGTGGTTACCTAGGGCTGGGGGAAGGAAGGGAGAATGTGGACTGACTACTAACGGGTACAGGATTTCTTTTGAGGGTGATGAAAATGTTCTTTAATTGATTGTGGTGATGGTTGCACACCTCTGTGAATACACCAAAACACATTGAATTGTACACTTTCAATGGGTGAATTGTATTATATATGAATCATATCTTAATAAGGCTGTTTTTTGTAAGTCCAAATTGTTATCACTCTGCTCTAATTTGGGATTTTAGAAAGATGTTTCCTTTAGAGAAAAGATAAAGCAAAATCTTTTAAATTTTGAAGGAAAAATATGTTTATATCCTCTACCATTAGCAAGACTGGCTCCCTTTGAAATGGGTCATCAACACATCCTTTTTCCCCTCTTTATATGCCAACCCAGCAGTGCTGGAAACCTTCTTCCAGCAACCCACATAATCAACGAACAACTTGCAAGTTTGTGCAGGAATATTCTAAACTCTGGTTGATCTTACTTTTGACATTGCTATCGCTGCTGCTCCCCAGGAACTCCCAATCTCCGTCCTTTTGATTTCAGGAAATTTTCATGTCACTGAGTTTAAAAATGCCCCCTTCTTGTCTGGGTGTCATGTGCCACTCAGTGATGAATCAGCTTGAGGCCAGGACTTCCTGGCAAGTACAAGCATCCCATAATCCCGCAAAGTGGGCTCAGATGGCAGAACCCTGCTTGAAGGAGCCAAGAATTGTACAAACCAACAAGTCAATTGAGAGCAAACTGTTTCTCAAGCTGACCATGCTCTGAAAACTTTTTTGACTCTAAAATCAAATAGCACACAGTGACCACTCAATATGGCAGAGAAGAGAGTTTTCTGGAATTTGAGGACATCAAGAAATGAGGGCAGACCAAGACTATCTTACAATAACAATAGTAGTACTGATCTTGTCACATGATTGACTGCAGAACTAGCCTTCAAGGTAATGTGAGTCTAGGTTTTTTCAAGTCCTTATTTCTTGAAGAAGAAAATTTGAACTTGTTCAGCGTCATCTTTTCCTATGCTATGAACATCATACACTTCAAGAATTCAAAGATACCTTGGATTTGAAGTGGCAGTCCAAACTGAAAAGGGAAGTGATCTACAGGCTAGTTTTCCGATGAGCTAAATGCCTGCAGACTTAATTCCCTTAGGCATTTCCATAGTTGACCATCAAAATTGCAGTGTGTTGGAGGGTGCTGTTCTGGTGTCCATTGCAGGGACAGACCATACCACTCATTAGTTGGTATACTCTCTCTCTCTCTTTTTCTCTCTCTTCTGGAAAGTACTAGAAGCCCTGAGGAAAAGGGCCCCTTAAGCTTGAGATTATTCCTATCAGTACTGGTAGTAGGTTCCTCTACCTTCCCATTAAACTGCTGTTCTGGTGGTTCTACAGCTGACTAGCAAAGGAAACAGGAGCAGCAGCTGATCTTTTCTTTTTCTGCCCTTATGGACTGCTCAATCGTAGCCCCAAAGGTACACACACACACACACACACACACACACACACGCACACACACAGTATAATGTTTTTTTCCCCTGGAAATGATTTTAAAAACCTACAGGATTTATTACCCTACAGGAACAACTGGAAATGCTGCAGCAGGCAGGAGGAAAATGTTGGAAATTGTTTGGTTTTGTAGCAATTTCAGCAAGCAGTTGTCTCAAAGTGTAGAAACAGTTTGCAAACATGTTACACTTGGGCCCAGGTGCCAGTCATACCAGCTGGCCCAACAAAGGTTTACAAAGCATTTTTAGCTGGTGGTCTAGGAGAAATAATGAACTGAACATGGGGTTGAGGACCAGGAGACCTGAGTTCACTTCCATCTATAGGTCATTCGACTTCTTTGAGTCTCAGGTTTCTGATCTACAAAATGGGGCTGATCCTCTTTACTCTCCTCCCTTCCCATAGTGCATGTGAGAATCAAATGAGACCTTGAACCAGAAACCCCTTGGACAGGGTGGTGCTGTGTGCACTGAAGGCACAAGGGAAGGGCAGCCCTTTTTTTGCAACGCAGGCAATGGAGCCAGCAGCTGAGCTGAAGGAATCAGCTTTTTGTTCTCCTTTTTTAAAGTAAAGCTTGCTTAGAATCCTAGAATGTTAATATCAGGAGGGAAAACTAGAGATTATAAGGTCCAGGCTAGGTGTGGTGGCTCATGTCTGTAATCCCAGCACTTTGTGAGGCCGAGGTGGGTGGATCACTTGAGGTCGGGAGATCAAGACCAGCCCGGCTAACATGGTGAAACCCTATCTCTAATAAAAATACAAAAAAAATAAAAATTAACTGGGCATGGTGATGCTTGCCTCTAATCTCAGCTATTTGGGAGGCTGAGGCAGGAGAATTGCTTGAACCCAGGAGGTGGAGGTTGCAGTGAGCCCAGATCACATCATTGTAGTCTGGCTTGGGAGACACAGCAAGACTCTGTTTCAAGAAAAAAAGGTCCAATCCCCTTCTTGTACAGATAGGGAAATCGAGGCAGAGACTCGCCCAGGAACATATGCTAGCAAAGGATGGAGAGAGCTGACTCTTGAAGTCAGGTTCTCTGAATCCCAAGCCAGTGCACGAGCCCAGCAGACTGGACTTAAAGACAGACCCTCTACGTAATATTTCCTTGAGTCCACATTCTGAAAGATCCTGGACAGAAGAAGCCTCATAAATCTGCAAGGCAGCCTCCCCAGCTGCCCAATGACTACCTCTCCTTAAAGAAGTGCCGACATCATTGAGGTTTCAACCTCTCCGTGGCAAGCTGACAGGCGAGTTGCTTTACCTCTCTGAGTTGCACTTTCTTTCAATATATTAAAGAGCTTGGCCAGGAGGACTCTACGAGGCTTGACAGCTGGCATCGTCCCTATGTTGGTGACTAGCTTTCCTCTACAGTCATCCACCAATTGCAATTCCCCAGCCAGAGGAGGGTACAAACAGACTTCCCTTCAGTGGCTGCTGGAAAGATCCTAGACTGCCTCCAGATTCCCAGTGGGGCTGGGTGGAGATTGGGGTCACTTCTTTCCACGTTAAACCAAAGACTAGTGAGGCACCCCCATTCCCCAGATTTCAAGCAAAGCCATCTGGGGAATCAAAGCCCTGAATCATTCATGGGAACAATGCTCTAGAATTATTCAGCATCCTCAGAGCCACAAACCCACAGCTAAGAAAGAGATGTGGGCAGTCGTCACTCAGCATTTTGAGGGGATGTCCCCATAGGTTTGCACACATGTCTAGCCTCTGTCTCCAATTATACTTGTGCTAAGTCCAACAGAGAAAACTACCTAAGAAGGTGGGTAGGGAGAGGAAGGGTGCTTAACAAGTGGCCAACAGTAGCAGTGAGTTAAAAGAAGAACCAGAATAGCCATTAAAGCAGAAAAAAAAAAAGACTATTGTCAGGCAAGAAAAGATCTGTGAAGAGTTCACATTTAACTTGTCTTCCTTAATACATTCCACTCTTTAGATGAATTTAGAATAATAGGAAAAAAACCCTAGTGTTGCACTTAGAGACTTCATGTGAAATCCCATCTGATGTGAGGAAAATGTGCTTTCAGTACTTACAATGATGAAATAAATTATCTCCATTCTTGGAACTACTTCTTTGCAAATATTTTAGATATTATTTCCCAAATGAAAGAAAACAGTCAAGGCTGCTACCATCAGCTTTGGAGGAAACAATCTAATTTTCAAGATATTTATCTATTGTGAGCTGGCAACAATGGCTTTGGTTTCTAAAGAAAGTGGGGAAATTGCTGTGCATTTCGGAAATGGTTCCCAGACACTTCCCTTCAAAAAAAAAAATCAACAAAACGCACACAAGCAGGCTTTAAAGACAAATGCAATTTTATAGGCAGCCATTCCGCTGCATGGCATGATAAATAGACAAGATGGGTGTTTTGCAGCCAGCCAGCTTTTGGCGTCTAAGAGAGCTGGTTGAAATCAGGAAGTGTTCATTTCCACAGTTAAAACAATATGAGTCTATTTCTATTGCCTGTGTTACATTGAGGTCCTCTATTTATCAAGCACAAAGTTCTATTGTGATCTATTGTGAGCAAAAGAGAACCTGCCGAGTCCCAAGCAGATCTTAGATGTATATCATTTGATCCATGGCTCAAAACTATTCCATCCCATAAGCCCAAGAGCTCCTATCAGGGTGAACAAGATATTTGAAAAAAAAACAAAACTCTCCTCCTGGAGTCAACAGAAAATCATGCCCCTGGCTGAAGCTTATAACTGGAGGCCACATGTGCAATGTGCTAGTTAAGTGGGAGAAGGAAGTTCCAGGAAAACAACCAACATCTGGTTTCAGGCCTATTCCAGTCTTCTCAGGGGCCCCCAGTCAACTGTGCTCACCTGAAGAGACATCTTGAGCCAGCCAGAGAGTAAGAAGGTCTAGTTTCTCCTGAGCTTGACTTTGTCCATTGTATTCATTTCTTCTGAATTGATTTCTTCACAATCCAAATCTGTAGCACCTCCACAACTTTGGTAGTCTTTTATGCTCCAATTCCTTCAAGGATAAATATTTAACTCTATTTTGGGTCAAGTACAAACTTATATTTATGAAGTTTAAGGATTCACACAGCTAGAGCTTGAAAGGCATGTTACTTCAACATGTTTCAGACCCACAGAGCTACAGGCTGTCCAACGGAGTGTCATCCACTACCATTCCTCGACTGTAAGCACAGTTGATTATCAATTCAGAAACACTCCGAATAAACACTTGTGTGCCAAGACTTTGCAGTTCATTCATCCAATCAGCCATTCATTTATTCGTCTAATCAAGCAGTCTATGTCATACTGATTCCAGTACTCATCCTTCCTCTTTTTGCTTATACAAAGCAAGTATGAGAGTTGTAGAAAAGGTATAAGAAAAGAGACAAACTTCTCATTCTGTATTGTGTTCTGTATCCAAAGTTAAGGTACAGTAAAGTCCTATTAAATATGTAACCTTAATGCATCTGAAAGGTATTGTTTTAATAACGCTTACCTTTTAAATGATTAAGACGCCTCTGGTGGTTATGGAATTCATTTTATATTCGTTCCAGAAATTGCTTTTTATGAGAAAGTATTTCTGCTGAGTTTCTCTTGGGCATTGGAAGTTGGGGTGGGTAGCCCACACATCTACAAAGGTCAATAGGGTCTTTGCCATTAAAATGTTTTCCAACTCTCAAAGCATCTGTCAATATACCCAGAAGAATCAGAATAATCCATGGCTTGGTATTTAGTATGCAGCAGACATGCTACCTACAGAGTCTTGCATAAGAGTTCTCTAAAAAGCTCTGAAGTTAGAATAGGGAGCCCTGGGTTCAAGTCTCAGGCCAGGGAGGTCACTCACTGGCTGCATGCATGCATTTAATTATAAGCCTTCTCATCATCCTGATGTCTCACGAGCCTGGATACCTCCACTTTTCTATATGACTGATATGAACTGATCTCCATGTTTAAGGGTTGTCAAAAAGCAGCACCTTCACCCTGATGCCTACCGGTCATGGTTTGTAGAGTAGCCTGAGATGATGGTACTGGATTGCTGGCAGGGGCCAGCTCACTCCTGATTCACACGAAGATGACTGTTGATTACCAGTGCCTAGTTTTTTTTTCTCAAGCCACATTTCGTCCACACTATACTTTGGCAGATGACCCAAATGTAGAACTTGCCATTTATCCCTCTGAAATTTCCCATGACCATCTCGAGCTTGTCAAGATCTTTTTGGATCTCTATTTCATGCTAGAACTCATCACCTCTGGCACTACGTCAGGGGCAAATCTGGTAAGAGCGCATTTTCAGTCCTCCTCCAGATCATTGAGAAAATGTAAAGCAAGCCAGGAGGCAGCCCTGGGACTTGCCTCAGATCTCTCTCTGTGAGGGAGGATGTGAATCCATTATCCATGGCCTTTGGATTCAGTCTTCTAATTGGTTACATAATCACCTAACTGGGCTGTAAATGAAGATTTTACAACAGATGCTGCCTAGTGCTTTGCTGAGATTCAAAAATGCTTGCTTTTCTCTGATCCAGCTGCATGGTGAGCTCTTCCAACAAAAAAGGAAGCTATTCTAACACAGCAAGCTACTCCTAATGAACCCTTTTTTGCTTTTGTCTTAAACCCACTTTGCACTGGCTCCCCTTTGCACTAGCACTCACTCACTAGTCTTTTAATAGTATGTTCTAGAATTTTTCCAGCGAGGGGGGCATATCAAGCAAACCATAGCTACATAAGATATTCAGTTTAAGGAATTTTCCTTCTGGAAATTTGGAGGTACATGCGCATCTATCTAGTAGTTGATGGCTCTTTTTCTGCAGTTCTCTGTGGTTCCTTAGTGATCCAGGATAAAAGCTCACAGTCTTGTTAGCAAGTGCTCTGTCTCTCCCTCAGCACTCTAGGCTGTCATTTGCCCTGGCCATCAATGACCAGGCAGTTCTCTCACAATCACTTCATCCATTACAGTCTTCAAGTCCAACTGAGAAGCATCCCAACTGTTCTAACCTTTGTACATTAAAGATTATTCTCTTATTCTATGAAGAAGCCTGAAACTTTTTTCCAAAGACTCTGGTTTCTCCTTCTGTGGGGTGTGACAGGCTCTTTGCTATCCAGGGACTCCAGGGGTACGATATCTCTTTATCTTCTTTTGTCTTTCAAGGGTACATCCTTGTAGCTCCCCCCAACTTCTCCCTTCTTTCCCCCTGACTCTGGTTGTGATGCATATAGGTTGCTTTCGTCAGGTGCTGCTGCCTCTCCTAAAGAAGCTGTTGCCTCTCCCCTTTCCTCTTCTTGGTGTGATGAGTCCTCAACTGATCGTTTCTTGTTAGTGGAACAGGGTTTTTTCTCTTCTTCTGTGTTTCACGCTTCTCTTTACATTTCTGATTCAGTCTTTTGTTCTCAAACAGTGTTCCTGGGTAGCGTGGAAAGGGAGAAGCTTCACCTCCATAGCAAACTCATCAATGCCCAGGCTTATGAATTGCCCTGGGCCCACAGACTTCCAGTGATGGCTGAGCTTCCATCATTGCATTTCCAAAACAGCAACCATTATGACAGTTACACAGAAGGGAGGGATTCAAGAAATACTGTGGAAGAGAAGTCAAATAGGGCAACTGAGTGACCTGTAAGCAAAAAGACATCTCAGATGATCTCTCAAGATCCATGAATAAGTAGGAGTGGTGCTCTGATCACCCACAGTAACAAGAAATATAGATACCAGCAAGTGAATACCCCCAAAATTTCAGTCAGGTTTGCAATGCCTCAGTTAGCTAAAGGAGGGTTGTGATAGGAATAAAATTAATAGCATTTACCTTAACTTAAAAGCAGGCCAGGCACAGTGGCTCATGTCTGTAATTCCAGCACTTTAGGAGGCTGAGGCAGGCAGATCACTTGAGCCCAGGAGTTCAAGACCAGCCTGGGAAACATAGTGAAACCCCACCTGTACAAAAAATAATAATAAAAAAAATATTAGCTGGGCATGGTGGCAGGTGCCCAGCTACTCAGGAGGCTGAGAAGGGAGGATCACCTGAGCCCAGGACGTTGAGGCCGCACTGAGGTATGAATGCGCCACTGCACTCCAGCATGAGTGACAGGATGTGACCCTGTCTCATTAAAAAAAAAGTGGTAAGGCTGTTTATGAGTGAGTAGGGAAGAGAGGGAGAGAAAATAAAAGGTGGCTGTGAAATCAAATTAGTGGGGGAAGTTGTCACAACTCCATAAGGGCTTGAAGCAAAGTCCATCAGTCCACATGGAGTCTATTGGATTGAGCTTGAGATGTCAAGAGAAGCATGGCTGGAACAGTGGAAGAACTGACAAGAAGCACCTAAAAGATTTAGCTGGTGGAGAGCCAGCTAAGATGTAGAGTCAATCCTGAGGGATGCAAGAAGGGGAAGAGCCTGATGATGGAGCTGAAGAGGTAGATTCGCAGGGAGTGGCAGGTGGTTTCTCCATGTGTGTCAGTGGTTGAGGCTTAGGGGAAGCCTGGAAGGGTGGGGGTACAATGCAAGGACTGGAGAGAGCCTCACATGTTCCCCAGCTAGTTAGGTATGAGATTGCCAGGAGAACTGAAATCTTTCCCTCTCACACTCCTAATTGTTTTGATGTGTTTGGATGGCAGGTCATGAGTCTCAGAGTCTCCACATTGTTGTTTGCAGCCAAAAGTACAAAATAGAATCCCTGACACATGGAATTCTCTCTTCCTAATGAGTGATTCTGTTTCCTTCTATGAAAATCTGCATCCCCACATGAACACCATTTTAGTTTTAGAATATTTTGTGGGGGCACTTTAAAATCCTTGACTTTTTAAAATATGGTTCTAGATCATATGGTTTTAATTATTACATTTTTATTCCCTAAATTTGACTAAAAATCATGTGATTTGCAAAGCAAACAGGCCAGTTAAATGAAGTGAATTCCACTCACTGGCAGCCTGCCTGTTCCTGTCAATAAGTAAGTTCAGTTTCTGCTTCTGGGGCTCACAACTCCTGATGGCCGGCTTGCTGGGACCGCGGAAGCAGGGAAATCATCCAGAGAAAGTGTCCTTGGCAGCAGAGGATCTCACTGCGCAGGTTTTTAGGGAAATCTTGAGACTGGGGCAATGTGGGATGTGGTGGCAGCATCCCAGACGTGGCAGACAGCCTGTGAGCAACCTCTGGTCCCACTTGTACATCTCTCCTCTGTTCATTCAAGTGGCCTCAGCTAGAGCTTCTTCAGCTGGTTTGGAGGCCAAGAGGCATTGTGCATGCCAAAGGCTGAACGGGACTTGCTGCTGGCAAGACTACTGCAAAGCACAGGGAGCAGTGGCAAAGAACCCATCCAGCAAAGCAACAATCTATCATCTCTGCACAACCGGGTGTCCCAGCTTGGAATCCAGAGTTGGGGTGGGGGGCCATCAGTGCTAACAAATTTGTGGGGTACTGGGGCTGGTGTCATTGAAGCCAGTTCCCTGGAGCCTCAAAACCATCCTGTGAAGCAAATGGGGCTGTGGTTCCTATTGCAGAGAAAGGCCCTTTGGCTGAGGAAGGGTAATGGAGCACCGGTCAGGCCTGGCAATACCTAGCTAGTACATGGCTGCCTCTGACTTCCTTTCAGAGTGAAAGTGCTCACCCTTAGTAGGGAGTGCACTGGCCTGGCTGTTGTCCTTGAACTTACTGGGGTCTGGGAGTGCAGGAGAGGCTTTAGACTCTAAGCCAGGGGTGTCCAATTTTTGGTTTCCCTGGGCCACAGTGGAAGAAGAATTGTCTTGGGCCATACATAAAATACGCTAACACTAACAATAGCTGATGAGCTAAAAAAAAAAAAAAAAAATCACAAAAAAATTCATAATGTTTTAAGAAAGTTTATAAATTTGTGTTGGGCTGCATTCAAAGCCATCCTGGGCTACATGCAGCCCACAGGCCATGGGTTGGACAAGCTCGCTCTAAGCCATCCTGACAGGCACTGTAGTCAGGTGGTTAAAGCATGAACTCTGGCACCCAGTGGTCTGTGTTTGAATCTTAGCTCTGCCATTGATTAGCTGTTTGGCCTTGCAGGAAGATATTCAACCTCTCTGTGTTTATCTATTTCCTCATCTGTAAAAGAGAGATGATAATAGCATTTGCCTGGTGGGGCTGTGGTGAGGATCAAAGGCATCTGTCATATACTTAGAACAGCTGTTGACATGTGGTAAGCCCTATCAATGTTAGCTTGTGGCACTGTCTTCCTTCAAGCCTCCATCCCAGTCCTAGCAGAGGGAAACCTGGCCACTGTGAGGATAGCTGCTGGATGGAGTGAAACATTGGCATGGTGAGGAAAACAATGTTGATTGTTTTTCTGTCTGTCTCTCCTCTCCAAAATATGAGACTCATGTTGAATGTCCAGTCCCTAGAAGACAGCCTGTCATGTGGCAGGTGCACAGTGATAAATTAATGAGTGAGCGCAGGAATTCCCCTTGTTGCAAATGGCTCTGGAAAGAATGCCAACATTAAAAAATTACAAACTTCAATGCAGATGCAGTTGGGTAACAGAGAACAAAAGAGACCTATAAAGATACCAGACGTTCTATTGGGGTAGATTTAAGAGCTGGCCTAGGAGTCAAGAGGCTGGCTTTTGAGAGGCTTTGCTGCTTCCTTGCTGTGGAGCGTTGGGCCAGTTCCTGACTTCTTCTGAGCTTCAGTGTCCTCTCTGAATGAGAAACAATGTAAGGTGGGACCATGCTAAGCGCCCTCCAGGGAGTTCCTTTCCCATCAAGGCCCAGAACAAACAAGAGATGAAGGAACACACCCAGTTCCTAGGTTTGGGCTCAATACTATCAGGTTCAAGGTCTGGCTCAATTTCTGACAGCAATATCCACATACCATTTCTATGTCAATTATAGAAGCCAGTTTCTCCAGCTTACTTCATAAAATGTTAATTATTTCCCTCACCTTCCCACAAATGTGAAACTTAGATTTAAAAAGACATTTTGATTTATAATCCTAAATCATTCTACTATAAGGACACATGCACACGAATGTTCATTGCAGCACTGTTCACAATAGCAAAGACCTGGAACCAACCCAAATGCCCATCGATGATAGACTGGACAGCGAAAATGTGGCACATATACACCATGGAATATTATGCAGCCATCAAAAACGATGAGTTTGCATCCTTTGTAGGGACATGGATGAACCTGGAAGCCATCATTCTCAGCAAACTGACACAGGAACAGAAAACCAAACACCGC
>PVKV010036285.1:0-15852 GCA_004027835.1 Alouatta palliata
GAGATCGCGCCATTGCACTCCAGCCTGGGTAACAAGAGCGAAACTCCATCTCAAAAAAAAAAAAAAAAAAAAAATGTGTACATGAACTAATGCAATGTTTATTAAGAAGGTACCATGAGCTGTAACTGTAAGAGGAGGTAATGGGTTCCTGGCCATACCACAAGTGGTGGTAACCCTGGTGATTGCTGTTTTCCTCTCTTCTGCTACTGGTGAAAGGATCTTGTGGTGGAGGAGCTGCTATAGTCTGAGGCGAGGTCATGCGCTCTTCTCCCTTTATCCTCTGCCCCATCTTCCAGCAGGGAAAATGCAGCAGGAATGCCCTGGAGGTGGCTGAGCCCCTGTCTAGAGAAGGAGGCAAGATCTGTTGACACAGGTCTTCATTTTTTTTTTTTTTTTTCAATAAGACGGGGTTTCACCATGTTGGTCAGGATGGTCTTGAACTCCTGACCTCAGGTGATCCGCCTGCCTTGGCCTCCAAAGTGCTTGGATTACAGGCGTGAGCCACCACGCCTGGCCTACACAGGTCTTTTGTAAGGCCACAAGGTTTAAGCTGGTGGCCCAGGACCATCATTCTACTATATTAAAGACTGTGAAATAATAATAATATAATAATAATAAAAAGAAGGTACTATGTGCTCAAGAGTCTGTTACAGGGCACTGTGCTGGGAATAACACATTATGTGATTAAATCCTAATAACACTTTGAAAGTTCATACCAAGTGTTCAATAATTCTCAGGATTTAAAGAGCCCAGAATTAATACTTATTTCTCTGTTCCTCTATCATTGATTTTCTTAAAAACAGACAAACTAAAAGCTAAAAATGTAGACAGATGAAGATATATAAACAACTAAAAGTTAAATATAGACAAATGAAGATCTACAGATAAAGAACTATAAACATAGAGTTTTTTTTTTTTTGTTTTTTGTTTTTTTTGAGACAGAGTTTAGCTCTTGTTACCCAGGCTGGAGTGCAATGGCGCGATCTCGGCTCACCGCAACCTCCGCCTCCTGGGTTCAAGCAATTCTCCTGCCTCAGCCTCCCGAGTAGCTGGGACTACAGGCACGTGCCACCATGCCCAGCTAATTTTTGTATTTTTTTTTTAGTAGAGACGGGGTTTTGATCTCTTGACCTCGTGATCCACCCACCTCAGCCTCCCAAAGTGCTGGGATTACAGGCGTGAGCCACCGCGCCCGGCTAATTTTTGTATTTTTAATAGAGACGGGGTTTCACCATGTTGACCAGGATAGTCTTGATCTCTTGACCTCGTGATCCACCCGCCTCGGCCTCCCAAAGTGCTGGGATTACAGGCGTGAGCCACCGCGCCCGGCAAACATAGAGTTTAATGTAGTTCAGATAAATTTTTTGCGTTTATCTTTACTTGTTCGTGACTTGTGGAGCTACTACTGGATCTGCGGGAACAGAAAACAAGTTGCCAAATGAAATCTTGTTATAAGCACTGGTTTTACTACAAAATTTAAAAATTAAGATCTTGAAATGTATACTTTATTTTTCTTATGTATCTGTTTTTGGGTTTCAGGATATTGTGAGCACCAGCTCTAGAAAGCCAGCAGGATTTACCAGCCAAAACTTGAATCTTTATGAATCAGTTCTGTAAGGAAAGACTCCAGAGTGGGGCCAGACCAAAATAAGGCCTCCAAAAAGGGTGAATCTGATATAAACTGCGGCAGGGAGAAGACCCTAGGTAGAATTTGTTCTCTATGCCTCTGGGGTGTTTCCAGTTCTGTTTCTCCTAAGCTTATCTAAAAACTTAAATTTCAGAGTTTATGTAACTTTAATCTATTTTTGCCACCACTTTGTTAATTTTATAACATATACTAATAAGCAATTTAAATCAATCTTTTAAAGTTTTCTAGGATAATTTTAGCAGAAGATAAATATCTGTTCTTAGAAAAGTAAAAGAAAAACAAATAATAGCAACTCTTCAGTTCATAAATAGCCCTTCAGGTAATAACGTAAGTCACAGCTATATAAAAGAAACGGGGCCCAAGGTTTTTGTTTTTGTTTTTTTCACACATCTATTCATTGTACCAACCATATGATGCTTAATTCAATCATGTATCCAGTTGCCAGTCTAGACTAAAAGTTTCTGGATGATAGGGACCATGACTGCTATATCTATTTTTTAATGATCATATGAAATGGAAGCAATTAGTTTATTTGTTTGAGTCACCAGACCTTCTCTTTGTCTTTTACCCAAGTACCAGAAAACTTCAGAAACTCTCATCTGGGCACCAACCAAAGTTATCTCTTGTATCAGGGAGATGACAACACAGAATGACTCCTTTCTCTTACACCGATACAGAAGCAGAATTAATCATTTTTGTCAGCCTAACACAATTCTGCCCTGAACATCCTCAAATGTCTTGAAAACATCTAGGTGATTGCTAGAGGATTCCCAGTAACCCAGGGCTGATGGCCCAATGATAACCCAGGGTGGAGAAACTCAGGCTGATTCTAAATAAAAAATGGAATTGCCTTGGTGGAGCTCCAGAAGCTGGATCACCTATCCTGATTTGCTAGCTTTTGGGTAAGAAGGACAAGAATACTCTACTCCCGTATCATAATTTAAAGGTAGGTATAGTTGTGGTCATGGCTCTGGATACTTTGTGGCCTTGATCTCTCACTCTTAAGATTCTTGATTACACTTACAGATTCCGTCATCAGATTATATTTACACCTGGAGCCTCTCACATAACTGGAGAGGTCACTAAACAAGATCTGAAAAGCTTAACAAGCCACACTCTCAAAGGGAGGTTTTTAAGATTTCTATTTTGATGGCCGGGCAAGGGGGCTCATGCCTGTAATCCCAGCACTTTAAGAGGCTGAGGCGGGCCAACTATCTGATCTTTGACAAAGCTGATGAGAGGAATGTGAGAAGAATTTTCTATTTAATAAATTGTGCTGGAACAACTAGCTAGCACTATGTAGAAGATTGAAACTGGTCCCCTTCCTTACACCATATATAAAATCAACTCAAGATGAATTAAAGACTTAAATGCAAAACTTCTAATTAAAAAAAAAACACCTGGAAGATAAATAACCTAGAAAATACCATTCTAGGCATAAAAACTAGCAAAGATTTTATTATGAAGATACCAAAAGTAACTGCAACAGAAGCAAAAATTGACTAATGAAACATAATTAAACTAAAGAGCTTTTGCACAGCAAAGGAAAATATTAACAGACTAAACAATCTACAAAATAAAAACAAAATATTGCAAATTATTTTTTAGAGATTTAATATCCAGAATAGAGAAGCTTAAACAAGTTTACCAGAAAACAATATACCACCGCATTAAAAAGCAGGCAAAAAACATAAACATATTTTTGAAAACACAAATATGTGTCTAGCAAAAATATTTTATAAAATGCTCATCACATTAGAGAAATGCAAACAAAACAAAACAAAAAACTGCAATGAGATACTATCTCACACCAGTCAGAATGTCTGTTGTTAAAAAGTGAATAACAGGTCGGCACGGTGGCCCATGCCTGTAATCCCAGCACTTTGAGAGGCCGAGGCGGGCGGATCACAAGTTCGGCAGTACCAGACCAGCCTGGTCAAACATGTTGAAACCCCGTCATTACGAAAATAAATAAATAATACAAAAGTTAGCCGGGTGCAGTGGTTCACGCTTGTAGTCCCAGCTACTTGGGAAGCTGAGGCAGAAAAATTGCGTGAACCCAAGAGGCAGCGGTTGCAGTGAGCCGATATCGCGCCACTGCACTCCGGCCTGGGCGACAGAGCGCGGCTCCATCTAAAAATATATATATACATATATATATATATATACCACGTAACTGTACTTAACCAATTACTAAATCTGATTTTCTTCATCATGAATTTTATAAAAGACTTTCCTTCACGCCTCTCCCACAGACCACAAACTACAAACCACAGCTGGGTCCTCTACAATTCTACAACCACTCTTACATTAAATTCTTTAATATTTTTGCAGTGAGTCCCATAAATTTTTAATAGGAGAAAATAGGAACTGGGAACCCCATGGAACAAAGCTCTTTCTATCCATAAACCCGCACCCCAAATCAGGATTCTCCTCTGATGACCCTCCCGCAGTTCCTGTAGAATCTGGGAGAGACGCGGCGCTGAGGTTTTAAAAGCTGACAGAGAGGGCTCCAGGCCAGGGCTCAGTCACTGCGCAGAGAAGAGACAGGACGCCCGTGAGCTGGCTGTCAGCGCAGCCGCCATCTTATGGCTGAAGGAGACTGAGGCCGAGCTGGGCGAGAACTCAGGGCTCAGATTGCGGAGCTGACTTTGGGGAGGCCTGAGTCCCGCCACGGCCACTTCCCACTGGTTCCAACCAACCCGTTCCCCTCTCTAGGGAAGTTGACCCTGCATTCTCACCATTTCTAGGCTTCCAGGGGGTCCTAGCATTTTAGCTGTGGATCTCTCAATGCCTGCAGGTCACCGGACTACAGAGGCTGGGCCTCCAGGAGCAGGAGACACAGAGAAGTGAAAACCAAACCTGGAGCTCTGGCTGCCCAGAGACACAAAGGGCCCGCCACATCCGGAAGCCGTCCTGTCCGTTCCAGCTGTGTGCCTGATTGGACGGTTCACAGCCCAGCGTCGCTGATTGGATAACGTTTAAAACCCCACCCTCTCCGGCCCTGAGTGACAGAAAATGTGATTAGACACTGGGCTGAATGAAGAGTGACAGCCTAGGCTGCAGTCTTTTCAGGCAGGGCTTCCTCCCTGAGCTGAGCTAGGCCCACCCCAAAAGGTATTTGCATTCAACCTTGTGTATAAGGTCATATACATTTGTAAATAATATATCATATGGCTATACGTAAATGAAAAAATATAATAACAAATGTTTTAAAATTTCAGCTTTTTTTTGTGGCAGGGCACAGTGGCTCACGCCTATAATCTCAGCTCCTTGGGAGGCCAAGGCAGGTGGATCACGAGGACAGGTGTTCAAGACCAGCCTGGCCAAGATGGTGAAACCCCGTCTCTACTAAAAAATACAAAAATTAGCCAGGCATGGTAGCGCATGCCTGTAATCCCAGTTACTTAAGAGGCTGAGGCAGAGAATTTATTACACCCCAGAGGCAGAGGTTGCAGTGAACTGAGATTGTGCCAGTGCACTCCAGTCTGGGTGATAGAGCAAGACTTTGTCTAAATAAATAAATAAACTAAAATGGCATCTTTTTTAACTTTCCTGGCTTCTGGTTCTCTGAATGGACAGCCTGAGATTTTAAAAAAGAGGTAATCCTCTGAAATAAAATGTGAGCTGTCACGCATGTTGCTCACGTAAAGAGACCACTAGAAAGGCTTTGTGTGGGCAACAAGGCTATTTATTTCTTGATTGGATGCAAGCAGGCCAAGTCTGAGAAAGGAGTTAGGCAAAAGAGGTAGGAGAGGGGATTGGTTATATAGGTTGGAGTAAATGGTCAGCTAAAGGTGGTAATCTATCTTGGAGAAGAGGAGGAAGTCGTGGGATGCATGACATCAAGGGTGGGGGTACGTAATCTATCTTAGGGAGGGGAAGGGCGTCACAGATGCATAATCACAAGGCTAGGGATCATTTACTACAAACAGGCATGATCATAAGGATAGGAAGTATCAGTGGCAGTCAGAGGGGAGGGTTCGGTAGATTACATAGTTACAAGAGTGGGGGTCTTGAGAAATCCTATATCTGAGGAAAATTTTTGCAAGGCTGAACAGGAACAATGGGTACAGGTTTGCAGAGCCATTAGTTGAGGCAGGAACAAGTTGTTTTACTTCTTTCTGTGGCCACCTGGTCACTTGTGGTTACATTAGACTTTCTGGCTCCTGGGGACTTTTCAGAGGTGTGTGTGTAGGTCACGAAGGCTAAAGTGACCAGGCCTGGACTTGGAGGCCTAATATGAGCCACATGTAAATTTTGAATTTTCTAGAAGCCAAATTTTAAAAAGAAACAATGGACCACGCGGCTCACGCCTGTAATCCCAGCACTTTCGGAGGCCGAGGTGGACAGATCACAAGGTCAGGAGTTTGAGACCAGCCTGGCTAACATCTCTACTAAAAATACAAAAATTAGACAGACGTAGTGGCAGGCATCTGTAATCCCAGCTACTCGGGAGGCTGAGACAGGAGAACTGCTTGAACCTGGGAGTCAGATATTGCAATGAGCCAAGATTGCACCATTGTGCTCCTGCCTGGGTGGACAGAGCAAAACTATGTCTCAAAGAAAACCAACAAACAAATAAGAGGCCAGGCGCAGTGCCTAATGCCTGTAATTCCATACTTTGGGCAGCCGAGGAGGGCGGATCACGAGGTGAAGAGATCCAGACCATCCTGACCAACATGGTGAAACCCCGTCCCTACTGAAAAAATACAAAAATTAGCTGGGCATGGTGGCATGTGCCTGTAGTCCCAGCTACTCGAGAGGCTGAGGCAGGAGAATTGCTTAAACCCGGGAGGCAGAGGTTGCAGTGAGCCGAGATCATGCCACTGCACTCCAGCCTGGATACAGAGAGAGACTTTGTTTTAAAAATAAGCAAAAACCAACAAGGAACAGGTTGAATATGTACAAAATATTATCATTTTAATATGTGAGGAATATGTAATTATTAATAACATATATAAATAATTACAACTAATTTTTTTTCCCGAGACAGACTTTGCTCTTTTTGCCCAGGCTGTAGTGCAATGGCGTGATCTCGGCTCACCAAAACATCTGCTTCCTGGGTTCAGGTGAGTCTCCTGCCTCAGCCTCCCGAGCAACTGGGATTACAGGGATGTGCCACCACATCCAGATAATTTTGTATTTTTAGTAGAGACAGGGTTTCTCCATGTTGGTCATACTTATCTCGAATTCCTGATCTCAGGTGAATTGCCCACTTCGGCCCCTCCAAAAAATTAACTTGCAGGCCGGGTGCGGTGGCTCATGCCTGTGAGCCTATAATCCCTGGGATTTCAGGCATAAGCCACCATACCTAGCCTGCAACTAAATTTTTTAAACTAACTCTGTATTTTACCTTTCCAGCACATCACAGTTTAGACCAGGCACATTCCAGGCACCCAGGAGCCACATATGGCAGCTCTGATGTCAGCAATGTGAAGGGCCAGATGTGAAGGAAGAGCCTCTCCCTACCATCATCTCTCTTCAGTTTCCAGGGTGGAGCAGATAGTGGCTATAGAAAGAGCTGAGGGAAGCAGAAACAATATAACCACAAGGAGGCCACTGTTTACCACCTGTTGCCTACCTTTCTTTTGGAGATCAGGCAGTGGCCATAGGATGATTGGGCCAAAAGAGAAAAATAACTCTATGTCTTCAGTTCTGTCCACACTCTTGACCTCCAATGTTTAGATATGGAGAATATAGAATAAGACAAACTTACTTTGCTATTTGGCCTTGGCCCTAATTGTCAGGCTGTGGTTATCTGTTTTCTCCTGTTGTGTGAAACTGTGTGAGTATAAACACCAATCACATGCATACATGTCTACCTGTATTTCTGCATTAGTCAGCATTCTCTTTCAAGACATCCACTATTTTATTTTTAAATATGGAACCTTCATGAATTTGCGTGTCATCCTTGCGCGGGGGCCATGCTAATCTTCTCTGTATCGTTTCAATTTCAGTATATGTGCTGCCGAATCGAGCACCATTTGTTTTTTTTTAATCTGAACTCTTGAAATTTGCTCATGAAAAAAAAAATGCAAAAGAGGTTTTGTTCTCATGGCTGCCCACTGCAGCCTGACACTAATATCAGCCCAGTGCTCCCTTCTGCTGGGAGAAGTATCCTTTGCTCTTTTGGACATCAGGCTTGATGGTATCACTGCCAGGTTTCCAGCCAGCTGAGCACAGTTCCCCATGTTTGTCAGTGAACTGGAAGGCCTGAACTAGTCTCAAAGTCTCATCCACAGAGCGGCCAACAGGGAGGTTATTTACAGTGATCTGCAGAAGAATAATCTTATCATCAAAGATAAACAGGCCCCTAAATGAGACGACTTCATCAGCTTTTAAGACCCCATCATCCTGAACAATGGTGCACTTTGGGTCTGATATCACAGCAATGTTCCTAGGTCTCAGTCTTCCTTCTTTTTCCTTTTTTTTTTAAAGATGGGGTTTCACCATGTTGGTCAGGCTGGTCTTGAACTCCCGACCTCAGGTGATCCGCCCACCTTAGCCTCCAAAGTGCTTGGATTACAGGCATCAGCCACCATGCCCAGCCCCAAAGACAACATTTTTAATACTGCAGATTATAAATGCATGGTGACAATTCTGCATGGCACATAAAAAGCCATGATTTAGAAAGTACAGAGATGTCTCTGAGATAAAGGAGATAAATATTTAGCAGAGACCCTTGACTATTAACAGAATTTTAAAAATTAATTAAAACAAACTCATGGGCTGGGCGCGGTGGCTCATGCCTGTAATCCCAGCACTTTGGGAGGCCGAGGCAGGTGGATCACGAGGTCAAGAGATCGAGATCATCCTGGTCAACATGGTGAAACCCCGTCTCTACTAAAAATACAAAAATTAGCTGGGCATGGTGGCACGTGCCTGTAGTCCCAGCTACTCGGGAGGCTGAGGCAGGAGAACTGCTTGAACCCAGGAGGCGGAGGTTGCGGTGAGCCGAGATCGCGCCATTGCACTCCAGCCTGGGTAACAAGAGCGAAAACTCCGTCTCAAAAAAAAAAAAAAAAAACTCATTAGAGGAAAAGAAACACAAGTAGAGAAGTAAAGGTTTGTGGCAACTAAACGCTTGGCACTCCATGAGGCAGAGAGTACACAGCTCTTCATCTGACACATGTTTAGCTAAAACAAACAAACAAACAAAAAACAATTTTTTCTCTTTCACCATTTTTGGAAATGTAAAATTTTTTTTTTTCGCACACATCTATTCATTGTACCAACCATATGATGCTTAATTCAATCATGTATCCAGTTGCTAGTCTAGACTATAAGTTTGTGGATAGTAGGGACCATGACTGCTGTATCTATTTTTTGAATGACCATATGTAATGGAAGCAATTAGTTTATTTGTTTGAGTCACCAGACATCCTCTTCGTCTTTCACCCAAGTACCGGAAAACTTCAGAAACTTTCATCTTGGTACCAACCAAAGTTATCTCTTGTAACAGGGAGAGAAAACACAAGATGACTCCTTTCTCTTACACTGATACTGAAGCAGAATTAATCATTCTTGTCAGCCTGACACAATTCTGCCCTGGACGTTCTCAAATGTCTTAAAGACACCTAGCTGATTGTGAGAGGATTCTCAGTGACCCAGGGCTGTTGGCACAATGATAAATCAGGCTGGAGAAACTCAGGCTGATTCTAAATAGAAAATGAAACTGCCTTGGTGGAGCTCCAGAAGCTGGATCACCTATCTTGATTTGCTAGCTTTTGGGTAGGAATAAGGACAAGAATATTCTACTCCAATATCACAATTTAAAGGTAGGTATAGTTGTGGTCATGGCCCTGAATGCTTTGTGGCCTTGATATCTCACTCTTAAGATTCTTGTTTACACTTACAGATTCTGCCATCAGATTCTATTTACACCTGGAGGCTCTCACATAACTGTAGTGGTCACTAAACAAGGTCTGAAATGCTTAACGGGCAACATTCTCAAAGAGGGGCTTTAAAATTTCTATGTTGATGGCCTGACAGGGTGGCTCACACCTGTAATCCCAGCATTTTGGAGGCTGAGGCGGGCCAGCTATCTGCTCTTTGACAAAGCTGATGAGAGGAATGTGAGAATTCTCTATTTAAGAAATGGTGCTGGAACAACTAGCTAGCACTATGTAGAAGATTAAAACTGGTCCCCTTCCTTACACCATATATAAAATCAACTCAAGATGAATTAAAGACTTAAATGCAAAACTTATAATTAAAAAAAAAAAAAAACCTGGTAATGAACAAATTTCCACCATAAGAGCAGGAAAAAAAAAAAAGAAAAAAAATCTGGAAAATAAATAACCTAGAAACTAACATTCTAGGCATAGAAACTAGCAAAGATTTCATGATGAAGATACCAAAAGCAATTGCTTAAAAAGCAAAAATTGACAAATGAAACCTAATTAAACTAAACAGCTTTTGCACAGCAAAGGAAAATATTAACAGACTAAGCAGACAATCTACAAGATAAAAAAAGTTGCAAACTATTTTCTTACAGAAATTTAATATGCATAATTAAGACACTTGAACAAATTTACAAGGAAACAACATACAACCGCATTAAAAAGTAGGCAAAAAACATGAACAGTTATTTTTAAATACACGAATATGTGGCTAGCAAAAATGTTTTTTAACACGCTCAACACTTAGAGAACTGCAAATAAAACAAAAAATTACAATGAGATACCATCTCACACCAGTCAGAATGGCTGTTGTTAAAAAGTGATTAACAGTATCCGAGTCATGGCACCAGGCGGAAAAATATTTAAAAATTTAAAAAAATTTTTTTTTTTTTTTTTGAGACGGAGTTTCGCTCTTGTTGCCCAGGCTGGAGTGCAATGGCGCGATCTCGGCTCACCGCAACCTCCGCCTCCTGGGTTCAAGCAATTCTCCTGCCTCAGCCTCCTGAGTAGCGGGGACTACAGGCGCATGCCACCACGCCCAGCTAATTTTTGTATTCTTAGTAGAGACGGGGTTTCACCACGTTGACCAGGATGGTCTCAATCTCTTGACCTCGTGATCCACCCGCCTCGGCCTCCCAAAGTGCTGGGATTACAGGCGTGAGCCACCGCGCCCGGCCTAAAAAATTTTTAAAAAGCAGCTAACAAGTCGGGCATGCTGGCTGATGCCTGTAATCCCAGCGCTTTATGAGGCCAAGGCAGGCAGATCACAAGGTCAGCAGTTCAAGACCACCCTGGTCAAACACGGTGAAGCCCATCTCTACTAAATAAACAAACAAACAAGCAAAAAATATTAGCCTAGCGCAGTGGCTTACTCCGGTAGTCCCAGCTACTTGAGAAGCTGAGGCAGAAAAATCGAGTGAACCTGGGAGGCAGAGGCTGCAGTGAGCCGAGATCTCGCCACTGCACTGCAGCCTGGGAAAAGAAGCAAGACTCGGTCCCAAAAAAACAAAAAAAGTACCACATAACTGTACCTAACTAATTACTAAATTTGGTTTTCTTCATCATGCATTTCATAAAACACTTTCCTTCAAGCCTCTCCCATAGACCACAAACTGTTAAAACTCGAGCTTTGAATGAAGAAACTCCTCAAACAGGCTTTGTGTGAGCGACATGGCTGTTTATTCACAGGGGTGCAGGTGAAGCTCCACTGGGCTATCAGTGATAAGGGCGATCAGAGATAATGGGGAATGCAGGCGGCGGGGTGGGAGGCGATTAGCTGAGGCTGGCAGGACTTTAGTCTTCCTGGGTCTCGGCTTGCACGTGGAGGCCTGACACACACTTCAAAACATAGCTGGGTGTGCTACAATTCTAGAACCACTCTTTGATTAAATTCTTTAATATTTTTGCTGAGACGCCCATAAATTTTTAATAGGAGAAAATAGCAACTGGGAACCCCATAGAACAAAGCTCTTCCCATTCATGAACCCGCACCCCAAGTCAGGATTCTTCCCTGACGCTCCACCCGTGGTCCCTGCACAATCCGGGAGAGACGCGGCGCTGTGTGTGCAAAGCTGCCCAGTGAGAGCTCCAGGCCAGGGCACAGTCATTGCGCAGGGAAGAGACAGGATGTCTGGAGCCGGTTGTAGGCACAGCCGCCGTGTTAGGGCTGAAGGGGACTGAAGCCGAGCTGAGCAAGGACAACTCAGGCCCAGATTTTGGAGCTGACTGCGGGGAGGCCTGAGTCCCACCACAGACACTTCCCACCGGTTCCAACCAACTCCTTTCCCGCTCTCGGCATGTCGGACCCAGCACTCTCACCATTTCTAGGCTTCCAGGGGATCTCGGAGTCTTAGCTGTGGATCTCCCAATGCCTGCAGGTCACAGGGCCACAGAGGCTGCTGGGCTTCTAGGAGCGGAGAACCAAAAGAGTCAAGAGTGGACCCGGAGCTCCGGCTGCTGCGAGAGACGAAAGGCCCGCCACATCCGGAAAGCCATCCTGTTCGTTCCAGCTGCGTGCCTGATTGGACGGTTCACAGCCCAGCGTTGCTGATTGGATAACGTTTAAAACACCACCTTCTCAGGCCCTGAGTGACAGAAGATGTGATTAGACACTGGGCTGAAAAAAGAGAGACTAGGCGGCAGTCTTTTCAGGCAGGGCTTCCTCCCTGAGCTGAGCTAGGCCACTCAACCTTGTGTATAAGGTCATATGCATTTGTAAATAATATGTTGCATGGCTATACATAAATGAAAAGAATATAATAACAAATGTTTTAAAATTTCAGCCTTTTTTTTTTTTTTTATGGTCGGGCACGGTGGCTCACGCCTGTAATGCCAGAACTTTGGGAGGCCGAGGCAGGTGGATCACGAGATCAGGAGTTTAAGACCAGCCTGGCCAAGATGGTGAAACCCTGTTCTACTAAAAAATACAAAAATGAGCCAGGCGTGTTGGCACATGCCTGTAATCCCAGCTACTCGGGAGGCTGTGGCAGAAAATTGCTTGAACCCGGGAGTAGGAGGTTGCAGTGAGCCGAGATCCTGCCACTGCACTCCAGGCAATAGAGCGAAACTTCTTCTCAAAATAAATAAATAAATAAAATAAAAATAAAATTTTACCTTTTTTACCTTCCTAGCTGTTAAAACGTGTGTGCTGAATGAACAGACCCCCCAACAAGCTTTGTGTGAGCAACATGGCTGTTTATTCACCTGGGTTCAGGCGGGCTGGGGCCAAAAAAGGTATCAGCGGAGGGCACTGGGATGGGAGTTGGTATTCTAAGTTGGGGCAAGTGGTCAGTTAAAGGTGGTGATCTATTTTAGGGAGCCGAAGGGTGTCACAGAATGCATGGTCACAAGGGTAGGGGTCATCTCTTACAAACATGCATGTTCATAAATGTGGGGGGTATCAGTTGCAAGCAGAGGGGAGGGTGCAGTAAATTACATAGTTACAGGGGTGGGGGTTTTGAGAAACCCAATGTCCAGGGGTAAAATTCCACAAGGCTGAGCCAGAATAATGGTTGCAGGTTGCAGGGAGAGAGCAGTTAGTTCAGGCAGGAACCGTTTGTTTCATTTCTTTCTATGGCCACACAGTTACTTGTGGTTACCTCAGACTTCCTGGCTTCTGGGGACTATCCAGAGGTGTTTGTGTGGGTCACCAAGATTATAGTAGCCAGGCTTGGACTGGAGGCCTACCACTGGCTTATAGTTCTTTCAACAGGCAGCCTGAGATTTTAAAAAGGAGGTAATCTTCTGAAATAAAACATGAGCTAGATGTGAATTTTAAATTTTCTAGTAGCCAAACTTTAAAAAGAAACAAGGGGCCAGGCGCAGTGGCTCATGCTTGTAATTACAGCACTATGGAAGCCTAGGCAGGCAGATCACGAGGTCAGGAGTTTGAGACCAGCCTGGCTAACATCTACTAAAAATACAAAAGTTAGCTGGATGCGGTGGCAGCCATCTGTAATCCCAGCCATTCGGGAGGCTGAGTCAGGAGAATTGCTTGAACCCAGGAGGCGGATATTGCAGTGAGCCAAGATCACACTACTGTACTCCAGCCTTGGCGAACAGAGCAAGACTCCCTCTCAAAGAAAGAAAGAAGAGGAAGAAAAAAAAAAAAGAAAAGAAAAGGGACCAGCATGGCCCCTTTGAGATGGAGTCTCGCTCTGTCATCCAGGCTGGAGTCCAGTGGCACAATCTTGGCTCACTGCAACCTTCACCTCCCACGTTCAAGCATTCTGCCTCAACCTCTCAAGTAGCTGAGATTATAGGCATGCACTAGCATGCCTGGCTAATTTTTGTATATTTAGTACAGACAGGGTTTCACCATGTTGGTCAGGCTGGTCTCGAACTCTTGAACTTGTGATCCACCCACCTCAGCCTCCCAAAGTGCTGGATTACAGGCATGAGACACCATGCCAAGCCTACATGAGTAAGTTCTTTTTTTTCTTTTTTTTGAGACGGAGTTTCACTCTTGTTACCCAGGCTGGAGTGCAATGGCTCGATCTCGGCTCACCGCAACCTCCGCCTCCTGGGTTCAAGCAATTCTCCTGCCTCAGCCTCCCGAGTAGCTGGGACTACAGGCACGCGCCACCATGCCCAGCTAATTTTTTTTTTGTATTTTTAGTAGAGACGGGGTTTCACCATGTTGACCAGGATGGTCTTGATCTCTTGACCTCGTGATCCACCTGCCTCGGCCTCCCAAAGTGCTGGGATTATAGGCGTGAGCCACCGCGCCCGGCCCATGAGTAAGTTCTTTAGTGGTGATTCGTGAGATTTTGGTGCACCCATCAGTGGAGCATTACACACTGCACCATATATGTAGTCTTTTATCCCTCACCCCCTCCCACTCTTTCCTCCAAGTCCCCAGAGTCCACTGTATCATTCTTATGCCTTTGCATACTCATAGCTTAGCCCCCACACATCAGAACATACCATGTTTGGTTTTCTATCCCTGAGATAATTCACTTAGAATAATAGTCTCCAATCTCATCCAGGTCACTGCAAATGCTGTTCATTCATTATTTTATGGCTGCATAGTATTCCAGCATGTGTGTGTGTGTGTGTGTGTGTGTGTGTGTGTGTGTGTATACCACAGTTTCTTTATCTGCTCATTGATTGATGGGCGTTTGAGTTGCTTCCATGATTTTGCTATTGTGAATTGTGCCACTGTAAACATGTGTGTGCAAGTATCTTTTTCCAATAATGATTTATTTTTCGCTGGGTAGATACCCAGTAGTGGGATTGCTGGATCAAATGGTTGTTCTACTTTTAGTTCTTTAAGGAATCTCCACACCGTTTTCCATAGCGACTTTTCTACTTTACATTTCCACCAGCAGTGTGGAAGTGCTCCCTGTTCACCCACCCCAGGGAGAAAACCCTTCCTGAAAATTACTAGAGCCAAGAGCCTGTCACTCACGCCTTACTCAGTGCAATGTCTGGTCCCATCTTCTGTCACTCAAGGCCTGAGGGTTCGGATTCTGGAGCTGTATCCATTCAGGGCGCTGGGGAGGAAACTGTCCAATCAGGTTCACGGTCAGATGGCAAGGGGCAGATCCCAGTATCTGGCGGGGCCTTTGTGTCTCAGTCAGAACTCCGGTTAGTTCTTCGTTCCCCTGTGCCCTCTTTCCCGGAGGTCTCGGTAATTCTGCCACAGCCTCAGCCTCCATCGCTCTGTGACTTGATGGTGTTTGAAGATTCATAGACTCCAGGACATTCCTGAAGCCGAGCCATGGTGAGTGTGTGGGGCAGGGCGTCGTCCAGAGACTGGGGAGGCCTCTTCGGAACCGGCTGGAAATGGCGGTGGCGGCACGGAGTCTGTGAGCCGGTTCCCCGTAGCACAGCCCTGTCTCCTCAGGTGCAGGGACCCGGGCGTCCTGTCCCGTTTCAGCACAGCGGCTTTAGCCCCATCCTGTAGTGCTCTTGGCGCAGCCCCACATCTTCCCCAGGTTGTGAGGTGATGATGAGGAGGACACCAGGGAAAGACGCCGACTGGGTGTGCAGGGCTCCTGCGTAGAACAAGCTGTGGTCTGTGGGGTCCCCAGTCCTTATGTTGTATTTGAGGCGAGATTAAGGAACCAGCACCAAGACAAAAGTATGCCAAATAGCAGGGTTTATTAAGCCGGCGACCACGGAGGACTCGCGTCTCTCCAACCCGTGGCCCCGAATGGAGGGTGTTAAGACCCTTTATACCCGTAGGACTTACTTTGGGAGTTAGGGTGAGAGGTGGGGGTGGGGGTGAGGGACACAGACATTTAGGGGTTTTCGTAAATCATCTCCCGGACAGAGAGGAGGGAGCTGGGCTCCGGA
>PVKV010036286.1:0-15836 GCA_004027835.1 Alouatta palliata
TCCATGCCAGCCAGCCTGATGCCCCCGCTCCCACCCCAGGGCCTCCATGCCAGCCAGCCTGATGCCCCCGCCCCCACCCTGGGGCCCGGAGCCTCCTTACCTGCCAGCTTGATGTCCATGTTGCCGTCCAGCAGCAGGTTCTCGGTCTTGAGGTCCCGGTGGACGATGTGGTGGTCGTGACAGTACTCCACGGCCGACAGGACCTGCCAGAACTTCTTCCGTGCCTCGTTCTCACTCAGGTGCCCGTTGGAAGTCAAATAATCTGGGGAACCACAAAACAAGCTAGAGCCCCAGGGCAAAGCCCCCCTCAGCACCCAGGAGGGCCCGGAGACACCTCAGGGTCCCAGGACGCGTGGGCCCAAACACCAACCGCACAAATCTAGACACGATCGTGCCATTTTCTGTCAATGGATATTAAAAACGGGTGTGGCTTACCAAACATTTCTCCGTTTTTAGCAAATTCAGTGACGATGTAAAGCATATCCTTTGTTTCCATAACCTAAAGAAGAAAGACCTGAGTTTAACCAGAGAGAAAAGGCACACGCCAGTGCTACAAATAATCCACCAGAACCCCAGTAAATTTTTAACTTCTCCAGGACAAAGGTATTCATCATTTAAAAATGCAAAGAAAAAGAAAAACTTCTGCAATTAAAAAAAAAAAAATACAGGAGATTCCTACTCACAAAGACGGCTTTAAAAAATCAGAGGTGAATTCCTCACTGACTATCCTGATACGCCTTTGCTCTTACCAAAAGCCTAAATATATTAGAATTATCCTCTGTGGTCATATTTAATTCAAGTCACCTCACATACAACTTGAGACTGCTTAGGCCGGGTGTGGGGCTCGCGCCTGTAATCCTAGCACTTTGGGAAGCCAAGGCAGGAGAGTCGCTTGAGGCCAGGAGTTCGAGACCAGCCTGGTCAACATGGCAAGACCCAAACTCTACAAAAAAGACAAAAACTAGCTAGGTGTGGTGGCGGGTGCCTGTAATCCCAGCTATTCAGGAGGCTGAGGCAGGAGGATCGTTTGAACCCAGGAGGCAGAGGTTGCTGTGAGCTGAGATCACACCACTGTACTCCAGCCTGGGTAAGAGGGCAAGATTCTGTCTCAAAAAAGGAGAGACAAAATTCTGAGGGCTACAGGGGAGGAGACTGCTAGAAGTCTGCTGGGCTTTATAGAAGCCTAGCAGGCAACAGATTATTCCAGCCGACGGTCAGAGCCGCCTGAATAAGAGATAACACATACCCCGTTCGCACTTGCTTTATCGACAGGATGAACGAGGCTGTGAGAAGCCAGCTGTGCCAGGTCAGTTGCGGCGGGCTGCTCAGCGCACAGCCCATCACTCAGCATGAAGCCACACAACAGCCGTGCCAATGCAGCCTTTCAAAGTTGATTTATTGATCGATAACTTTATTTTACTTAAAAAAAGAATTAAATGCGAGTACTGAAAATTTTTGGAGAGGGTTAGACAATACACTCTTATGAAAAAAGATTTCTTTGGGTTTAAAATATACAGTTACTCCTTTAAAAAGATGCTTTGTGCTGGGCGTGGTGGCTCATGCTGGTAATCCCAGTACTTTGGGATTACCCAGGTAGATCACTTGAGGTCAGGAGTTCGAGACCAGCCTAGCCAATGTGGCGAAACCCCATCTCTACTACAAATACAAAAATTAGGCAGGTGTCATGGCTTGCGCCTGTAGTCCCAGCCTCTTGGGAGGCTGAGGGAGGAAAATCGCTTGAACCCAGCAGGCAGAGGTAGTAGTGAGCGAAGATTGCACCACTGCCCTCCAGCCTGGCTGACAAAGCGAGACTGCATCCCCCCCTCCAAAAAAATGCTTCAAAGATAGCTGCTTTGAGCTGTAAATCTAGTAAGGAAAGTGTTGTATAAATTTTAGCAATTTGGCAAGAATTTTAACTGCCCCACCCTTGTGTGTGGCGGAGTGACTCTAAGGCCACTGCTCACCCCATTCCCAACTGAAGAAAGGCAGGAGGAGGAAAAGAATTAAAAGCCAAAGTGTTTGAACTTTTTGAAAGCCTAAAAAAAAGGGGAAAGCGTATCAGCAGGGTTCTGGAGCCCTGGCCGGCAGAATGAAAATTAGACACTAGCAGCCGGGCGCGGTGGCTCACGCCTGTAATCCCAGCACTTTGGAGGCCAAGGTAGACAGATCACGAGGTCAGGAGATTGAGACCAGCCTGGCCAACATGGTAAAACCCCATCTCTACTAAAAATACAAAAATTAGCCGGGTATGGTGGCGGGTGCCTGTAGTCCCAGCTTCTCTGGAGGCTGAGGCAGGAAAATCGTTTGAACCCATGAGGCAGAGGTTGCAGTGAGCCAAGATCACCCCACTGCACTCCAGCCTGGGGGACAGAGGGAGATTCCGCCTCAAAAAAAAAAAAAAAAAAGAAATCAGACACTCGTGTCAAAACTAGAAGAATAAAAGTCATTGCTACACCACTGAATTCTACCACCTCCAACAGTTAAGAATCCCGAACAGCAGCAGTAAGTAAATGTACCTCCAGCAAAGGCCTCCAGCACCAATCACATGGGCAATTTGTTTCTTTAACGGAGCTAATTCCACACAATGGGCAAAGGGCAAGAATAGGAAGAAAAGGAAGGTACTGCCATGAGAGTTCAGCCCTCGAGCAAAGTCAAAAACAAAAGCAGCTCAGCCCACTCCCGAGGAAATGGGCCGGGCACCCTGCACAGGCGGTGACATCAGCGGCCAGGGAGCGCACAGCTTAAAGATGACAACAGAAACAAAACACGAACCGGGCGCTTCAGCACGGATTCAAGGCTGAAAGACACCGAGTAAGCAGGCACCGCGGTGGGCACAAGCTCCAGCAAGACCGCTACATTTATTTTAACCCAGTGCAGAGGCTTTGAGGGATCACTTCAAATCATAATTCCCTCTCCTACCACACCGTACAACGAGCCGTCCCAATTGCACAAACACACACGACCACATCCCAGAGTCATCTCAGATTCCATTTCGTAAGAATCATTAAGAGGAACGCCAACCCAACACGAATGCATGGACAGCACCTGCAGAGCTGATTCTTCTGAGAGAAGACTTGATTTCACCTTTGCAAAAGTGGTCATTTATCATCAGGGAGGTGAAAAGCCTGCTTTTCTGTTCTAATTAAATTAGTACTTATCTCCTGAAGGTATAATTTATTAATTTCAACATGAGAACAAAAATGAAGTCACAAAATGAACCAACAGATGGGCGGAGCAAGGCATGTTCCCAACGCGTATTAAATGACAAGCTCCTCGCTCTTACTATGGAAAAGTATTTTCATCTCTCCTTTTTTCACGGAAGAGTTTAAATAGGGAAAACAAACGCTCACAACTGTCCTTGAAAAGATAAACCAATGAAAACCGGTAAGAGCTGGCTGGCTTTAACGTTTAATAGCTATCAACCAAGGTGGGAGGTTTCCAGTTTCACTCAAATTTGTCCTTTTACACTAAATGTGTGACCTGTGGCAATACCTATAGATGCATTTGCTTCCATAGTAAAGCAAATTTAACAACAGACCTGTACACATTTAAAACTGGATCAAGTTAGGATGCTAAATAAAATTCTAATGAAGGAAATCTCCATTATGATCCAAAAGCAATAACATAATTGTAAATATATCTGCACAGCCTGTAAAAAAATCAATCTATTTACCCTATACAACCAAATACCCAATTTCCACACCCTCCAAAAGGGAAGACACCTACAGAAACTGCAGACTTACATTGTTGAAAATAAAACAGAACACATTTGCCAGGATTAGCAAGACAACCTGAGCCCTTACCTGGTAAAGCTTTATGATGTGTGGGTGGTTCAGAAGCTTCATCAGCTGAACCTCACGATAGATTTTCTCCAAGTTGCTTGAATCTAATCGTGTTTTATCAATTATTTTTATTGCAACCTACAGGTTTTAAAAAGAAAATGGATATTTTGTGTTTTTTTTTTAAGCCCTCAACCTAATTTACACATTTCATTTTTTGCAAGATAATTTCTCAACATTTTGTCTCCAAAATGGCACAAGAAGTTAGGAAAACACAACCAAGTAACCACTAATGTTATTTAAAATAATCGGAGCTGAGGAAGAGCCTTAAGCATCTCCAGGCTCACTTTACAGGGCTTAGCTGAGTCCAGAAACCTCTGCACTCTTAGGATGGTTCTTTATTTGCCATTATCCTCCCTGCTTTCTCCGAACGTATGTGCGAATTATGCAGAAACATCATATAAAGCATTTTTATTCTTTACCGAACTAAAAAACGGTGACTGTTTATCCACCACGACAATCAAGCCTGGTGGCTGAATCTGCATGGGGTCCACCCGCCAACGTTGGGGTCGCCCCGGGCCCAGTAAGGAAGCCCGGCCGGCTGTGTCCCGCCGCCCCCACTCACCTGCGTTTTGGTGACTCGATGCCGTGCCAGCTTCACCACCGCGAAGTTGCCTTTGCCGAGGGTCCGCTCGATGTCGTAAAAACCCACCCGGAGGGGCTTCTGCTGGCCCTGGCCCGCGGGGTCCGCGCTGAACTCCGACATGATAACCATGGCTCCGCGCGCACCTGCGGAGTCGCACAACGCTCAGAGACCACCAGCGCCGCCGCCGCCTGCGGTCGACTCCATCCGTGCCCGCGGAGCCCCCAGTTCCCACGGGACGCGGGGACCCGCTCCCACGACTGTCGCCACCACCCTATCCACAGGCCCCTCCAGCCCCCTGAGAGGTGTGGACCCGCCCCCGCCGCCCGCGGTCCTTTCCACCCGGACCCCCGACCCCCTGAGCCCCGCGGGGCTCGCGGACCTGCTCCCACACCCGTCCCCCGCCGCCCAAGGTCGGTTGTATCCTGATCCCGGGACCCTCTGAGCCCCGCCGGGCGCGCGAACCCGCTCCCACACCCGTCCCCGCCGCCCGAGTTCAGTTCAGTCCCGATCCCAGGACCCCCTGAGCTCCGCTTCCATCCTCACCCCCCGCCGCCTGCTGGAGGTTCCGTCCCCACCCACCACCCCCTCGGCACCTCGGGGCGCCGACCCGCTCCCACACCCCGCCCTGCCGCCCGAGGTCGGCTAGATCCGGATCCCAGGACCGCCCCCAGCCCCGCTCCCACACCCGGCCCCCGCCGCCCGCGATCCGTCCCGTCCCCACCCCCGACCTCTCAGGCACTGCCGGGTTCGCGGACCCGCCCCCCACGCCGGGCCCCTCCGCCCGCGGTCGCCTCCAACCCGACCCCCGAATCCCCAGCCCCCGAGCCCCGCGGACCCGCTCTCACCAAGGCTCATGCAACAAAGGGGAGCCCGCGGGCGGCTGGGCCACCGACCCGCCCGCGATCCCCAGCGCGCGCACGACCGGGGACCCTACGCGGTGGCCGCAACCCCGAGCCCCAGCCCGGCGCCCGCGCGGAGCCCCTACGGCGGCCACCCCTGCCCGCCCGGAGCCCGCCGCCGCCGCCGCCGCCGCCGCCGCCGCCGCCTCACCTCCGCCGCCCCCGGAGCGCCCAGGCCGGGAAGCCGCCCGCTCGGCCGCTCGCGCTGCTCGGGCGCCTACCGCTCCGGCCACCGCCGCTGCCGCTGCTGCCGCCTCCGGGGCCGCGCCGCATGTCAGCCCGGAGCCTCCGCGCTCCGCCGCACGCGGCGCCCGGCCCCGCCCCGCCCCGCCCCTCGGGGCCCGCCCCCTGCCCCGCCCCCGCCGCCCGGGCGGGGGCCGCCCATTGACGTCACTTTGACGCCAGAGCGACGCGCGGCCGAGCGCCGGGCGGAGGGAGAGCGGGAGATCGGGCGGTTGCCAAGAGACTGGCGGCTCTGACGCGCGCGGGATGAGGCCGTCGCCCTGGCAACCGCGGGCCGGTGACGTCAGGGGCGCCCGCGGCCCGAGGCCCGCCCGCCTGCTCTCCGCCGGGCGCCCCCTCCTGGGCACTGGGGGCACTGCGGGCGGCCTGGCCCCCCACTCGCGGGGACTCGGGCCGGGTCCCGCGGGCGCCTTCTGCTCGCCCCCTCCGGGTGGGGACGGCTTTCGGGCAGGGGTCGCCGGCCTCTCCGCGCGGCCCGCGTGGGTCCTGGCTCCGAGTCTCCGGACGTGTGGGGGCCCGGGGGCCTCGCCTGCTCGCCAGTGGGGCTGGCGGCGCGGAGGCCCCCGGTGCTGCAGGGCGCGGGACACGCGAGGCTCAGCGTCCACGCCCCGGACGCCGCAGTCCCGGAGAGGCCGCCCGCCCGCGGGGACGCCGGCCGCTTTTGCTGTTAAAATCTCAGATGTTCCGCAAGTTCGAAACTTGAAACCCGAGGAAGCGCGGCCAGCCGCTCGGGAAGCCCCCGCCGCGCCGCCAGGAGCCTCCCGCCCGCAGCCGGCAGGGCCCCGACCTCGGCGACACTGGCGTCCCCGCGGGCGGTGATCGAGCCCGGCCGGCCGCCCGGGGAGGGGCCCCTTCCCTGCGCGCGGCCGCCGCCTCGTCAACACGGAAAGCCTTTTCTCAAGGGGACGCAGAGTATGGGCGAAGATACGTTTTAAGCGTGAGGACCCACTTGGGCGTTAGAGTCTGGATCGAGCCTAGGGTCGTGTTTCTTTGTGGTAAATAACTACTTCTCTGAAGTGGAAGCGAGAATGCAGGGAAGTTGGCACAAAACTTGGAACCCTTTTCGGGAGACTGTCCTGCCTTGGCGGACGCCTGGGAGGAGGCCCCGGAGGAACTGGGATGAGCTGCTTCTGCTGCGCCCCGGCGGGCTGGCCACAGATTTCCCAGTCGCTCCCGCCCCCCAACACACACACCCTTACACACGCGCGCGCGCGCGCGCACCGAGGTTATCTGCTTTTTCTTTGTCCAGGGTTTATACACCAAGAATACGGGGGAATACTTTTGTTCCTTTCAGCTAAAGAGTTTACAGGGGCTCTTCTCCTTTTTGGGATCCCAGCACCCTGTTAATCTGTTCGGAGGAGAAGTAAGCAGAAGCAGGGCTGGATGCGTGGCTCCCGCCTGTAATCCCAGTGCTTTGGGAGGCTGAGGCAGAAGGAATCACTTGAGCTCAGGAGTTTTGAGACCGGCTTGGACAACATCGTGAGACCTCACCTCTACAAAATATTTTTAAAATAGCCAGGCGTGGTGGTGCATACCTGTGGGGCCAGCTACTTGGAAGCCTGAGCTGGGAGGATGGCTTGGCTGGGGGGTTGAGGCTGCAGTGAGCTGTCATTGCACCACTGTACCCCTGCACCCCAGCCTGAGCAACAGAACAAGACCCTGTCTCAAACAAAGATCAAAGGCAGAGTGGGGGAGAGAGCAGGCCCCTGATCCTACTCACCATTCAGTCCTTCAGTCTGTGACTTGAAATATCTGCCCCCCTCATCCAGGAAGCCAGGCTTCCCCACCCCTCCCACCCTAGCCGGAGTCTTCCAAAAGGTCTTAGGTATTTGCAAACACCTGGCTGGTGGTTTGGAAACATTTTATCAGCACCAAATAAAAACCGCAGCCAAAACTGCATGGGCAGAACAGGTCCCCAAACTCAGGTGCACTTGACCTTTCACCCCAACCCGGTCCTGAACTTCCAAAACCCGGAACAGCCCTGTGCCAACCATGGCCATCCTGTTTTTCCTTCCCCTGCCCGGTGGGCGAAGAGCTTGCTCTGCAGAGAAAGGCAGGAAGTGCAGAGGAAAAGGCTGAGCTTGGAACGGCTGTCCCCTCCCAGTGGGGGAACCCCTGGTCCCCTCATCACTGAGTCTATGCTCCAACCTGCCGGGCCTCTGCCACCCAGTGTCTCTGGTTGTTTTTTCTGTCCTTGACCTCCAGAGGCTGCGTTTGCTTTCAGAAGCTTTGATTGCCTTTCCGTTTTCTGGTCTTCCATGCTTTTAACACATGGGGAAAAAGAAAGATGTAGTGTGAGGCTAAGGATGTAAGCGAATGACTGGAGGAGCTCCTCACTGAGCGTAATAGAAGAAACGCTCTCAAAGTCTGCAGGAATGGCACTTTATTATTATTTTTTTGCATATTATTACGGATATGTGGGAAACGGTAAGTTGGTTTTCCTTTCCACGTGGAATTTCTTCAGCCTGTCTTATGATTTCTGTGTTTCTGGAGTTCATCTTGTTTCTTGGGTCTTAAGACTCGAAACCACAACAGGAAGTGGGTCCCTTTAATATTCACAGTTCTAGCACTGGCCACGGCCATGTCATAAAACTCCCAAATCCATAAATGCAGAGACTGGAGCGTGGGGCAGCATTTTTACAAAGGCATGGGTACCCAGCTGGCCCCAGCGCCACCCTCCATGAGGAAGGAGTCTCCCCGTGCAGCCAGGAGTGAAGTGGGCTGTTCCCTGACCCCATTCGCCTCTGTGATGTCTAAGGCCCTTCCCTGTCCTCTTGGCTGCTTCAGGTGATTTTGTCCTTTCTTTTTCTTTGGCTTCAGCCTAGTGGCTTTAGGTGCCAGAAAATCAGATTAACCACTGCAGCAGCGTTCTTCTCAGGGACCTGGGGGCCACCTTGGTCATTCTGCCCTATTGTATCTGGAGAGCTTGACAGATAGACATGCATGCACCAGGTCAGGAAGTCACAGCCCTGGCCTGGGAAGGGCAGGTGGGAGAAAAGCCCCTAGCCCCCTCCACCCTCAGGGAATGGCCCAGTTGTCCACAGCTTAACTCAGGAACCGAGGTGAACAGGTCAAACCAGAGACTGCCCAGTCCCAGCACACACCCCGAGGGCATGGCCTCCTTTGCCTCCTACCCTGGCTCCCGGCTGCCACAGCTGTGTGGGTGTGACTGCGCCCAGGGCCCCTCCCCATCTCAGACAGCACCCACTTTCAGGCCAGGCCTTCCACAGGCCAATTCGTTTTCCTGATATTTAAGCAGGGCCGTGGCTGAGATCAAGGCTGCTTAAATGGATTATGAAGGCTGGCAAAACACAGCTCACCCACGCCTCCCGACAGGGAGCAGAGGCGCAGGGACCTGGGCGAGGAGGTCCTTGGGGCCTGGGGATGTAACTAGGGTGGGGTATTAGGATTGGAGGGGCTAGAGGGGCGGCTTCAGCAGAAACTTGCCTGTTCACGAGCCAGCTGGCCCTCCCCACTCCAGCCCTCTAGGGTTTCTGGTTCCAATTTCTGTCGCTGCTGTTAGTGAGGAATTATTCATGTGGCCAATGCGTTTTCTTGATACTTAAGCAGGGATGTGGCGGAGATCAAGGCTGAGGGCCCAAGAGGCCTTTGGGTGTCTGCGTCCCTGACCCATATGCTGATGTCGGAGGGCAGGGAAGAGAGGGCACAGGAGGGGGCCAGCCCCAGTGCAAGTCAGCCAGGCCCCAAACAGAGCCATGGGGTGGGGGTGCTCACTGAGGAAGAGCACCATGGACAGCCTGGCTGGGGTCCGCCCTGTGCGAGCAGGCAGTTCTAGAGTAAACCACCCACTGCAGGTAGAAGAAACCACGTCTGCAAACGGAACAAAGGTCCCCAGAGGTGGAGCAGAAGCCTCTGGGATGCTGCAGCCTTGTGCAGACTCGGGGGACCAGGACTGGGGCCCACAGCAGGCCGCAGGTACTGGCTGTGCCCTTCATCCTGGGCACCCTGCCAGGGCCGTATAGAGCGTGGCTCCCGGGAGGTGGAGATGTCTGAGTGGCGGCTATCATCTCAATGTTGCCAGGTGACCTGCTGGCTGCTGGTACAGAGCACAGTAAACTCTTTTTTTTTTTTTTTTTTTGGTTACTATTTACTCATTCAAAAAAATATGTGAGTTTCTGTCATTTGCAAGAAGTGTGCTAGCTGCCATGAGTCAGCAGGTGGACACGGGTGAGCATGGCCCGACTGTGCCGGGACATGGTGACAGACCGACATGCTTCCAAGGTCACTGTGGGAAGGGACCGGTTCCCGGAGAGAGGTGAGACGGTGCCACGTAAGGGTGAATTTGGAGTCGTCCTCTAGATGTACACAAAGGCTCGGGAGGCCCTGCTGTGTGTCAGGTGCTGCGTGAAGTTGTGGGCACAGTGGGAGGGACACAAGGCACCTTCTCTCGAGGACTGCCCGTTCCAGTTACGGAGACACGAGCGGCATAAACGATGAGTAAGAAAAGAAATCCAGGTGGTGGAAGAGTGCTGGCAGGAAAGCAGCCTGGAGGGGACTGCTTCTGGGCATCTCCATGGGATTTTCGGGGCATGGACTGAGGACACGAGCTGCTCCAGGAGAAGGAAGAGGTGAGGCCTGACTGGGGGCATGGGCAGGAGGCAGCACCCACACCTTGCCTCTCTGAATGCTGAGCAGAGGTTCCCAGGAGAAGGGAAAGAAGATCAGAAGCCAAGATGGGGAAGACAAACCCGGTGGAGTACCCGGCGCCATCAACGTGCATCTGCGGTCTGCTGCCCCACGCCTGCCTTCTTCCCAGGTGCACGCGGAACAGGTGTGGTCTGTCCCGGCTTCACAGCGTTGGACACCGCCAGGCAAGGATGACAGGGAATGGGAGGCAGGGACTCGGGCTGTTGGAGCAGGGCTGAGGAGGAAGGAGCTGGGACAGGAAGCGGGTGGCAGGAAGGAGCACGGGGCCTGTGGGTGGAAGGTCCCGGTGGCTGGAGGTTGAGGCATTTCACCTAGTGCCTCTAACAGCCCGGAGAGGCCAAGCACGGACCGTGGGGGAGAGGGGAGGACCCCCATCTGGGGGCAGGTTCTTGGGATGCGGGCTGAGGAGACACTGGCTCTCTCTGAGGCTTCCGGATGGGTCTCTGTCCATTTCAGCTGCATCTATGGGAACAAGATGAAATGCTCCCTCCACTGCTGATCTTTTCTCATAAAGCAGGTATTTTTCTAAGTATAAAGATTAGTAGAAAAGGTTCCATAGAAGATCAAGAAAGTGAGCCTGTGAAGATGAAAACAGAAAGCACTGGAAATGCTCCTCAGAGCTGAGGTTTTCTCATCCACCTTTTATTAACACAGGATGAGGCGTCCTGCCTTTTCCAGCCTTAGGTAGGAAGTGTCTTGCCAGATCACCAAACGCCAGGTGGAACCGTAGCTGAAGCTGTCTGCCTAGAGTTCCACCGTGGCAATGTTCGGCATCCCGACCCAGCAGCCCCACACGCGCGGCGGCGTCAAGGGGCCCTTTCTCTTCATCGTGTGGACTGAAGGCCCCGTGGAAACAGACCCACAGCTCAGCCCGAGACTGCAGCCTGGCCTGAACCGGCTCGTGCAGCCCAGCCTCTTTAGCTGCCCCAGCCCCATGCGGACATTTGCCCCTTGATGGACCATTTCTCCGCACTGCGGGTGCCTTGTTTTGAGACAGCCTGGCTGGCTGAGAGCTTTCGGCATTAAGACTGGATGCCTAGCCGGATGCCCGCAGGCCAGCACCGCCTGAGGAGGGGGGGTCTCTGGAGGCCACAGGCAGAGCCACTGAGATGGATCTTTAGGCAGAGGCCCCAGATGCCTCCTGGGACCCACGGCCTGGCTGCCAGGCAGGGTCTGCGAGCTATAGAGTAGGGAGCTGAGTCCCTGGGTTGCTCCAAGCCCCTGACTTGGAGCAGGACGCAGGGCCCTAGGGACCGCTGCAGCCCCTGCAGTGCAGCCTGCAAAGGTGTCATTCTTTCTGACCTGGCTCTTGTGGTTTTGGGTGGTATCGTTGTTTGTTTAGGAAGAAAATACATGGGCTGTGTCTGGCATGAGCGAGTACAGACGTCACTGGGTTCGGCTAATGAAGATGACAGAGGACTCTAAAGTGACACAGGGATGCCGTGATGTAGGGGACAGGCCGGGTGGCATCAGCACACCGCTGTCACGCTGGCATTTCCACTGAGGTCCCTGTGAAGCCAGAAAGAACAAAAGTGTGGTGGGGAAAGTGAGTACGGCTTTCTTGTGAAACAACAAGCTGGCAGTCTGAAATTAGGCAGAGCCTCCTGGGACCAGCTGGACCAGGAAGAAGGTCCGATCAGCCCTTCCTCAGGGCCTGGACTCTCTGGGTCACCCCGAGGCCTGGAAGAAAGTTTCCAGAACCTTCTTTGCACAAACGCACTGCAGATTCGAAATCAGCAAGAAGGTTCAGAACCTGGGTCCACAGGACTGGAACCACGGGAGTCTCAGATCCTCAGACCGGCTGGGTTTGCTTCAGTTTTCTCAGAACCAGCGTGCAGGTGCGTAGCTGGTGGGATGGGCGGCCTGGGTTTCTGAGGGGGATGTCCCGACAGCAGAGGTGAGATTTCATAGAATGGAGGATGTGACATGATCTGTAACGTGGAATCCAGCAGAAGCTCCGGCACTTAGAGGAAGAATGGAGGCCTGGGTGCCCCGGCCCACTTCATCATTCCCTCTCCTGGAGCAGTCGGCGTCCACGGGGAAGGTTCTCAGTCCGTGCCTGGCAAATCCCATGGCGATGCCACGCTGATCCTGGAACAAGGGCTGGCGGCTGGAACTGGCTCACAGGCCTGGGGCTGGTCAGCAGCAGGGCAGTGGGAAGAGGTGGGCTTAGGACTCCTCCACCCGGCTCACAGCCCAGCTCCAACTGTCCCGGCTGGGCACCCCTGGCGGTGGTGTCACCAGCCTGGGCCTCCGTTTCTTTTTTCTTTTTTGTTTCTGAGAGAGAGTCTTGGTCTGTCCCCCAGGCTGGAGTACAGTGGCTTACAGGCATGCGCCACACACCCAGGTAATTTTTATATTTTTAGTAGAGACAGAGTTTGGCCATGTTGGCCAGGCTGGTCTCGAACTCCTGACCTTAGGTGATCTGCCCACCTCCCAAAGTGCTGGGATGACAGGCGTGAGCCACCGCACCCAGCCTGGGTTTCTTTATGGACAGTGTGCAGTCCCAGCATCCTGAAGTGGGTGTGAGGTGCAAGTGGGCAGCCTTGGGGCGGGCTCCAGCACAGAGGGCCCTGCTGCTGCCCTTGCCCCTGCGCTCCTAAGCCGGCCGCATGTTACTCTGCTGCCCTCCTGGGCGCTTTTCTTCTTTTTAAACCAGGCTTGATTGGCTTAGGAAGAAACAGGAGACACCACTTACCGTGCAGTTAACAACAAAACTCAGATTAAATCAATATTGAATTCAGTCCTGTCCTGGCTTCCTAGGGCTGCTGAAATGCAAACTGCGGGGCTTAAAACCACAGCGACTTATTCCCTCCCTGTTCTGGAAACTAGACACTCAAATGCGTGTTGGAGGGCTGAGCTTCCTGCAGGCTGTGGGGAAGGACCCATCCCATGCCTCTCCTGGCTCCTGATGGCTTCTGGCAAGCCTTGGTGTCCAGTGGCTTGCAGACACCTCTCTCCAGTCCCTGTCTCTGCCTCCGTCTCCACGTCTTCCCATGGCCTCATAACGACAGCCATTGGAGTGAGGGGCACCCAAGTCTAGCATGACTTCATCTCCATTTAACTGATTCTATCTACAAAGGTCCTATTTCCGAGTAAGGTCACATTTTGAGCATCCAAGGGGATGTGAGTTTTGGGGACACTTGATTTCACCAACACCAGTATCGGGGAGGGCAGGGCACGGAGATGACGCTAAGGCCCAGGGTGTGCACCCTGGATGGGCTCCCTTGAAATAACGGCAAGGGGGGGCCGGGCTGCTCTGAGGTGTGAGCTGCACGGGCACATCTCGCTCGCTGGGGCCGTGGATCGAGGGAGGGTGGGGAGGCGACTGCCCAGAAAGGGAGACACCAGCTAAGTGGTGAGGCTGGTAAGAGGCCTCTAGGAGAAGGGGCAGCTGGGCAGGGCAGAGGTGTGGGAGCCACACAGCAGGGGACATGGTCCGCCCAGGCTCCTCACCCTGCCTTCGCCTTGGGCCCCAGACCAGACTCACTCTGACAACGCCTGCTCCCCATCTGCGTCTCCGGGGACCCCTCTGGGTTACCCCACTCATAGAGAATGCCAAGGAGTTCAGGATAGGACAAGCACGTGTCCCTCAAGGCTGCTGTGGCAACGCCCAGGACCTGATGTCTGAGCTCTGCTCTAGACTGGCTGCTCACCCACCTGCTGCCTCCAAAACCAGATAAGAGAAGGTGGAGGAGAGGCCAGGAGCCGCTCCGACCCGGGAGCAGAAGCCCCCCCAGCAGCCTCGGTGTGGGCCTCCTGTAGGCTGCACTGGAGGGGTCGAAGCAGTCCTAACCCAGGGCCATGCCCTCCCAACAGGAGGCCACCAGAGGCCCCTGTCCTACGTTTTGGAGTGTGGACAGCCAAATTGGGTCATTCAGAACCAACCCAGTCACTTTGGAGGGAATGAGCTGTGCCCCATCCTCCATGCAATACCGGGCCAAGGCCAGCAGGTCTGAGGGTCCCCTGGGAGCTCTCTCCTGCACCCAGCCCCAGCCAGCTCTCCCACAGGCTCCTCTTCTTAGGTGAGGCTGAGAAGGTGGGTCGAAGGCAACAACCCCAGAGCCTCTGACTGCTCCGACCTGAAGTGCCAGGGCCCTGTGTGGGTGAAGGTGGGCAGCTTCCTGAGGCAACCAGAGGGCTCAGCTTCCTCCTCGACTTGTTCTGTGTGTTTCTTCACTGACCAGTCTACCTGGGTGTGTGGGCAGAGGGTGAGCAGCTGGAACTGTGAAGGTGTCCATGCTTTTAGAGTCAGTCCCTCTCCCAGAAGGGGCCAGGGCCAGGGCAGGATGGCCGGGCAGTGCGGGAGAGTCTTCCCCTCTGGCCACATTCTCCCCATGCTGGGGAGGGGTGGTCAGAAGCCCACCAAATGGACAGGGAAGTAGGGACAGGTGAGCCAGACTGGATGACTCTGTCCCTGGAGGCCCCATGACTGCCTAGTCTCCATTCCCTCTAAAATGCCGGGTCCACAAAACCACAGTGACATGCCTCTGCATGCCCACTGTGATAGCTACCATCAAAACACCAGAAAATTACAAGTGTCTGTAAGGAAGTGGAGAAGCTAGACCCTTGTGCATGGTTGGCAGCACTGGAAATGGTGCAGCCGCTGTGGGAAATGGTGAGGGATTCCTCAAACGGCATGGTGATCCACAGGCCGCTCATAGCAGCAGCAGGCCACCCAAGCATCCATCGACAGATGATGGAGAAACAGAACATCCCACACGGTGGAATATTACTCAGCCTTAAAAAAAGAAGGAAGTTCGGAGGCATGCACCACACGGAGGAACCTGGAGGACATCATGCTGATTGAATGAAGCTGGTCCCAACAGGACAAATGCTGTGTGGTTCCACGTGTGCGAGGTCCCTGGAGCACTCAACCCATACAGGCAGAAAGTAGAGTGGGAGGTGCCGGCGCTGGAGAGTGAGTGTGTAACGGGTTCAGAGTTTCAGTTTGGGAAGAGGGGAAAGTTCGGAGATGGACGGTGTGATGGTTCCCTAACAGTGTCGGTGCACTTAATGTCACTAAACTATGGTTTACATTTCATGTTATGTGTATTTACTGCAATAAAAAAAATTTAAGCCAGGTCCAAGAGTCCAGCAGGAGCCAAAAGGACCTCCCAGTAACTCCCTGCCCTGTCCTTAGAAACCCAAGCCCCCTCTGGCATGGAGGGAGGCCCAGCACAGGAGGCTGGCAGTGGGGTGGGCCTTGGCGCCTCAACTGCAGCCCTGCCTGGGCACCACATCTGCGAGGGCCACACCAGGTGCCCCCAGGAGCTCCGAGTTCTCAAGAGACACTTCAGCTTTCTCATCCCCACAGCCTCGTTCCCTCCATTCTGAGTGCCTCCCCTGAACCTGACACATTCTCCCAGTGGGAGCTATGCTCTCTCCAACCCCAGCCTGATGACGGGTCCTGCTGCTGCCCTGATACCCTGGCACTTCAGGCATGTGCTAAAAGGGCTCAGAATCAGAAACACAGGTGCTTCTGAGCAAGGCCCGGCTGCTCCTCCAGACCAGGCTTGGGCCCAGCTCAACCTCGGAAACACCACCAGCTGGAGGAGGAGCAGGGCAGGAGTCAGGCTGTGACAGCCACCCGTTACTGTC
>PVKV010036287.1:0-15829 GCA_004027835.1 Alouatta palliata
AGGAAGGAAGGAAGGAAGGAAGGAAGGAAAGGAGGGAGGGGGGAGGGATGGAGGAGGGAAGGAGAAGGGAAGGAAGTGAGAAAGAAAGAGAGAGAGAACAAAGTGTTCTTGGAAATATGTGAGATAGATAAATGGATGGTCTTTGCACCTCTCCAGGTGATTTTTATTTTTAGTCAGCTAGACTAAACAGTAAAAGAAAATAATGCACATTAAGTGTTTGCAATGTGTGGTTGAAAGATATTTCTTCAGCCATTGGAGAATCATTGACTTTGTACTTTGAAGATGTTAGCTTCTGGAAAATCACAGGAATTGTATGGTTTTGTTGTTGTTTTCATTGTTGTTAACCCTAAGCATCTGAATATGCTTGGGAACAGTTTTCATCTTGCACATGAACTGACTACGGTTATAACTAATTCTTCAGGATCATCCATATGACAGCTCTAGAATGAATGCAATATATCAATGACAGGTAGTAATGGGAGACTGGAGAAGAGCTGACACAGGCAAATAAGGTAACTTCCGCACCAGGAGGAATCAAAAGAGGGCAAGCAGAAAAAGTGCAAAGATCACCCAGGCTTTGCTTCCCAAATGAGCAGTTGGAATGCTCCTGCTTGGAATTCTCAACCACACCAGAAGACCAACAGATCTGAGTTACTCTTTTTAAGGAAAAAGTAACCTACAATTCATGAAACAAAGAGATACAGCCACACACAGGAGCTGTTGATTTTAATTAGATTGCTAGTTTCCCTGGCCATGACCCGAAGCCATTGTGTTTCCCCATAGATAGAACTGGCAAGTAAAATATAAGACACTCAAATGAATCTGCATTTCCAAAGAAAAGAAAGCCATTTTTTAGTATATGTCCAATGAAATATATATTTTTAATGACTGGTTGTTTATTGAAATCCAGATGTAATGGGTGTCTTATTTGTTTGCTAAATCTGGCAATCCAGCCTTTAACTTGTTAAGACTAAATAAATATTCAACATAAAATAAGGAAAATAAAGAAAAAAATTGCCTTTCAAAGAACGAAATGGAGAGAAGAAGAAATCCTTCCCTTGGACAGTCAAACTTTATCAAAGCTAAATATTGAAAGGTTGACCTGAGTGCAAAAACAAGTCTTCAGTTCCCATGAAGGTCTGCCAGGGACACAGGAAGGCTGAGGTTCAATATTTTTTCTTCTACTGGCTCCTGGAGGGTGTTTCTGTTAGAAGAGACTTTAGAAAATCATCTTCCTTGTTCTTTAAAGTGTGTTGTGTGGATCCACAACATCCACAACTTGGGAGCCTGTGAGAAATACAGACCCCCAGGCCTCCCTGAGACTGATTGAATCTGGAGCTACAGTTTAACAAGATCCCTTGTGATTCGTGAGCCCAGGCAAGTTTGAGAAACGCAGATTTAGTTCTGTAGTTTCTGTAGTTTCCAAAACACATGCTTTAAGAAAGTATAGGATTCCTAAACTCCGTGAGGGCTCTGGGAGTGTATGCAAGCAGGGATCCGTTCACCACAATTAAAGGAAACTGACTCTGTGTGCTTCTCTCTGAGCTTCAACGTAAGATTTTTATTAGGAAAAAAAAAAAAGAGTTCGTGGCTTAAAAATTAGAAAGGAAGGAAGGGCCAAGTGCTTTGGCTCACGCCTATAATTCCAGCACTCTGGGAGGCTGAGGCAGGTGAATAACTTGAGATCAGGAGTTCAAGACCAGCCTGGCCACCATGGCAAAACCCCATCTCTACTAAAAATACAAAAATTAGCTGAGCATGATGCAGGCGCCTATAATCCCAGCTACTTGGGAGGCTGAGGCATGAGAATCGCTTCAACCCAGGAGGCGGAGGTTGCAGTGAGCCAAGATCCTGGCACTGCACTCCAGCTTGGGCAACAGAGCGAAACTCCATCTCAGAAAAAAAAAAAAAAAAAAAAGCAGAAGGAAGGAAGGGTGGGTTTTTTGAAAAACAATACTCTGATTCATTTAGATGTGGAAACTGAGTAACAAGACATGACTTTGCCCAAGTCCTACACTGGGAAGTGATCCCAGCCTCTTTTTAATTCCTCACTGTTTGTGGAGGAAGACAGCTCCAAAATGGCCGAAAAGGGCCATCATGCACCACAGGTGTTTTCTATCTGGGCCTTCAATTGCAAAATCAGTCCCTTTTCTTTCATACTCATGCCTGTAACTTCCTTTCGAGTGCTCATCTAACCCAACACAAAACACTCTCTGTGTAGCTCTCTGAACTGGAAGAAAAGTCTCCAGCTGCAGTTTTGTGTACACTGCTGACTGAGGGTGCCCTCCAGGTTTGTTTGTGGATATTTTAGCTAATTATCTTGCCACAGAGCATTGAGACAGACCTGGATGACTGTTCAATTAGTAGTATTGAAAAAAGAATTAGGGAGAATTCCTGCCTGCACAGCTAACCCCCCAGTGCCAACGTTATTGCTGAGAACATTTTCTTCTGAAAGTGATTAATCGCATAAATAATTCTCAGAAATGAAATTAGAGATCACCCACACATTGCACCCTGTAATATTTTAAGACATTATATCCTGAAACTCTGTAATGAGTTAACATTACAGTATGGTTTGAATTCTTCGATTTTCAGCATATATCCTGCCCTATTAGCAAGTGACCCTATGGCCTCCGTGAGTTTCTGTAACAATTTGAATTAGCCATTCTTAAAAAACACAGATTTGGAAATGTGTAGGCCTCAAGATAAAACAACATATCCCTTCTCTGAAATCCCTGGCTGTGCTCAATCATGCTTGCAAGTTTGTGGCAGGGCTGGACATGAGGCTCAGGTTTTCAGATCCTTTCATCCAAGCCCTTCCCTGTTCTCTGGGTAGATGGCTCCTATTATAGCATCAGTGTTAAGGACTTGTCTATGCTAATGAGATAGTTATTCTGTTAAATAATTGCCTCATTCTTTTCATTTATAAGGAATAATCTGAACATATGCAGATTGAAGTCAAAAATCAATTTCAGTTAGGGCTGATTTATACAGATTTTCCTTAAATACAGGAATTCTAAAAGTTAGCAGAAGGAGGCAGAGGAGACAAGGATCAGAAAAACCTGAACAAGAGGTTCTTTTTAAAAATGATGGTCTTTTTTTAATTTAATTTATTGATCTATTTATTTATTTTATTATATTTTAAGTTCTGGGGTACATGTGCAGAACGTGCAGGTTCGTTACAACTGGTGATTTGCTGCATGCATCCCCTGTCATCTACATTAGATATTTCTACTAATATTATCCCTCCCCATTCCCCCCTCCTCCTGCTATGCTTCCCCTAGCCCCCACATCCCCGACATGCCCCTGTGTGTGATGTTCCCCTTCCTTCTTTTCTCCAGTTTAAAGGCATTATCTCAGGCAAGCAAATATAAGGATCCTAGGACATTAGAGGACAAATTAGCTATTATTTCACAGATGAAGAAACAAAGGCCCAGAGAGAGTAAGTCATTTATTCACAATCACATAATTGCTTTTTGATGTGAGATGACATCTCCTATTTCGTTGTGAAAGTATTCTAAAAAGAAAGGAAAATTTTGGGGAAGTTGTTAATCTTTGCTCAGCATTGTTATGGCTAAGACCAAGATGTGAAGGGATCATAAAAGAATACGAAATGAAATCAAATGTTTAAAACCCTAGTTACATGACATTTGTTAGATTTCATTGTAAATTTTAAGATATTGTGAAAAATGCTTTTGTAAATCTGGTAAAAAATTATTTATGAATTTTGAGTTTTTCCTGAATAAGAGAGCAGTCTTGAATAATTTTATAGCTGGATGATAGCTATTTTGTTCATGTTTATTCATGAAATTGGATGAGTGACATACACGGATAGTTTAACTTGGATTCCCAGCCTCCAGGCTGTGGACCCCTACCTGTCAATGGCCTATTAGGAAAGGGGCCACACAGCAGGAGATGAGTGGCAGGCAAGCGAGAATCAACACCTGAGCTCTGCCTAGGAGTGAGAACCCTATTGTGAACTGCACATGGGAGGGCTCTAGGTTGTGTTCCTTATGAGAATTGAATGCCTGATGATCTGAGGTGGAACAGTTTCATCCCAAAACCATCCCCCTATCCCCTACCCCCAAAGCAGCCCATGAAAAAAAAAAAAAACTGTCTTCCATAAAAACCGATCCCTGGTGCCAAAAAGGTTGGGACCACTGGTTTAACCAATTGTGTGTTTTGGGTGGGATCTCTAGTGATTTTAAATCTCATTGAGATATTTCTATGTTGTTTTCTACTTATTTTTCTACTCAATTTTTCTATAAGTAGTAAAATAAAAATTACAAATCTAAAAAATCCTTAAAGATATATAATTAGTTTGGAAAATATGGTTATGCTGTGTTAACACACGAAGTTTCATACCCAACCGCTTGTATTTTCTATTTTGAGGACCTTTGTGATACACTCAGAAAGCACATGGTACACACTATCAATAATTCTGCAATCTTTTCACCTAACAAAGAGTTATTAATTTAGTAGCTCTGACTTATGAACGGAATACTGAAGTTGTTGGTATATTGCTAAGATTGAAATAAAACTAGAGCCACGTTCCCAATTGTTGGGCAAGTTATGCACAAATCATTGAATTTTAAGAAATAATTTCCATGTGGGAAAAAGTAACCTTGGAAGTAGGTAGATTTTTATGTTACGTGTTGGCCCTGCCGTTTGCTAGCTTTGCAGGTTTGTGCAAAATGTAAAGGACAGTGTTGCATGTTAAATGAGATCGTGTATGGAAATCACCTAGTACAAAGCATGAGATATGAAATAAAAGCCTCCTAAAATGTAACTTTCATGAGCGTCATCATCAACATACCCGTCATCTGCACGCTTTTTTAATGAAGAACCACATATAGCACCATTTCCTTTTTCTCATCTCTAATTTTTAATTTTTGTGGGTACCTAGTAGGCATATGTATTTACAGAGTATGTGAGACATTGGATACAGACATGCAATGTATCATAATCACATCATGGAAAATGAGATATCCATTCCTTTAAGCATTTATCCTTTGTGTTACAAACAATCCAACTATACTCTTTTAATTATTTTTAAGTGTATAATTAAATTATTATTGACTATAGTCACCCTGTTGCACCGTGAAATACTAAGTCTTACTCATTTTTCTATTGGGGGGAACCCATTAGCCGTCCCCACCTCGTCCTAACCCCGCCACTACCCTTCCTAGCCTCTAATAACCATCCTTCTACTCTCTCTCCATGAGTTTGTTTTGTTCTTAGGTCTTACAAGTAAGTGAGAACGTGCGGTATTTATCTTTCTGTGCCTAGCTTATTTCACTTAACATAATGATCTCCAGTCCATCCATGTTGTTGCAAATGACAGGATCTTATTATTTTTATGGCTGAAGAGTACATCATTGTGTATATATACCACGTTTTCTTCATCCATTCATCTGTTGATGGACACTTCCGTTGTTGGACACTTCCGTTGTTTCCAAATCTTGGCTACCGTGAACAGTATAGCACAATGTCTTTATGTGGCTGTAAACTCCTGCTAGGTGGCAGGGTTGTTCTTGCTACCAAGTGGCTTTGGAATGGTGGAAATTCAGAGCAAAATCTCAATGGTACTGCTTGACCAGGGAAGCCATGGCTTTGGAGAAGCTCAACTGTGAAGTTGCTAAAACTAGAGTGGGGGCTATAAGTAATGAGCAATGCAACATGCCGTCTTTCTCCTCCAAACAGGCATAACCATGAGTTATGGTACCCACCTCCCTAGAGGTGCTTAGTATGTTTCTATTGTTGATGATTTCAGCCCCACCACAGACACGTTGTTTTGTTATGTGGCCCTCTCTTTAGTTTAAAATTTTTCTTTTGGAAGATAGGGATAATTCAGTTTCACTTAATGGGACTTAATCAGCAAATAAATTTAAGGCATTCTGACCACATAATGTTATAGAGACAGCACTTAATATTATTAGTAGGCAGAATGTAATTACCTTGATTGGTATTTTTTCTAGAATGTAGAGCTAATACTCATCCCTACCTGATGTGAGAAATGTTCACAGCCATTAATCATTGACATTGGCATGTGATTGGAAAATCTAGAAAGATACCAAATGCCGGTATGTGCACACCGACATTTAGCCTTTTGTGCATTAGAATTGTTTAGATAGAAATGAACTTCCTTCAATATTTATTATCTTATTTACCCCAAAATTGCAGGCACTTTGATAAATGGAGTAATAGTTTCTAGTGTCATTATGGCTGTGAAATGCATTTTAGTGCCTTTTGCTGGTATAACTCAGCACATCTATTTGTAAATCACAGAAAGTTTGTTGATGGACAGAGTGCTGAAGAGAAATGCTCTCTTTTTGTCAATACAAATAACATGTATTTTAGGACTAGTATCTGCTGTGCAATATTTGCTTCATAAGTTCAAGATTGGCCACACCCTCTAGTCATAGATTCCATTTTTAGGCTATAACAGCTTTCATTTTCAAGCACAAAAATCATATATGGGTATGCTTAGCTAAATAAATAATTTCTTAAGATATTAAATATTTATTTTAGCTCATTTGCTAGGAAGTCTGGTGCCTTGTTGGAAACACACTTCTAGGAACAGAGCAGAGTTTTATGACCTTAGTTTTTGAGTGAATTAATGAACAAAATAAAGTGATATCAGTATTGACTAGTAAAGAAGAGTATCGGTGCCCATATATTTTAAAATATTTTTTATTACAGTTTATTTTTGCCTAGTTACACATTTGGGCATTTCTCAAGCATATGCATAAGGCATTAAACCTTGGTTGGGAGAAGCTCTGAATCCTTTGAGGGCAGGTATGACAAATGGTCTATCCTGTGATGGGGGTAGACAGCGCCATCTTGGAATGCAAGCACAGGGCCTAGAGGACTGATAAGGGGAACACTTAATTCTGACTGTAGCTGTAATAAGAGATGATGTAACATGTTAATTAATTCAACATTTAATCTAAAATAGCTGTCAAATATATTTTTCTGGTGATAGAATCTCACCCTAATGCACATTTTTTATTTTTGTATTTTCTGTTGTAGAGACGCCCAAGCAGATGGCCTGCGATGAAGTTTAGAAGAGGTTCTGGACATCCTGCCTATGCTGAAGTTGAACCAGTTGGAGAGAAAGAAGGTTTTATTGTATCAGAGCAGTGCTAAACATTTCTAGGACAGAAAAACACCAGTACTGGTTTACAGGTGTTAAGACTAATATTTTGCCTATACCTTTAAGACAAACAAACAAACACACACACACAAACAAGCTCTAAGCTGCTGTAGCCTGAAGAAGACAAGATTTCTGGACAAGCCCAGCCCAGGAAGGGTAAACAGAAAACTAAAACTTATACAAGATACCATTTACACTGAACATGGAATTCCCTAGTGGAATGTCATCTATAGTTCACTCGGAACATCTCCTGTGGACTTATCTGAAGTATGACAAGATTATAATGCTTTTGGCTTAGGTGCAGGGTTGCAAAGGGATCAGGAAAAAAATCATAATAAAGCTTTAGTTCATGAGGGATCGACACTTTTGATTCAGATGTTCTCTGATGTCTCAAAGATAACTGTTTTCCAAAGCCTGAACCTTTTCACTCAAAAGAGCAATGATGAATGTTTGAAGATTGCTAAGAAAAACAGCTCATGCAGGAGTGAAAAGAAACACAAATAAGAGATTTTCTATATTTTCAAAACAAATGTGTGGCAAAAGGATGTTGTTTTTCTGGTCTAGATCTATCTGTACCAACAAGTTCATGACTTTACAGGATGAATCCTTTTATTGATCCAGGAGGTTCAGACTATGTCTGTCTCTTCCTTGGTAATAAATGATCTATGAGCTGTGACAAAATTTCCAAACTTTTAGCTAAGGATTTGGGAAGAGGGAATGGGAAACAGGGCTTTCTGTACTCCTGCCTCAGTAAAAACATCTGATTTATGCTTTATGGAAGTCTTGCCTCCATTCCCCAACTGAGAAGTCCCATGAAACCACAGTTGCTCTGGGCTGATGGAAACAAAAGGAAACAATATGAAGAGTTCCTTAATCGTTTTTGAAACAAAAATATTAAGGGATTTTAAACTTAAGGTTATTTTTAATTTTATGCCGTTTCCGTACTAAAGACCCATTTCATTGCCGATTCCTGTCTCAGAAGCCATTCATGTCAGCATGGCGATAAAAAGAATGAAAAACTCTGCTGAATCATACAGTAATTTTCTTTAAAGCACATAGTAGTTACATAAATATATATATATATATATAAATATATTTTTGTTTATAACTAACACAAGGCAGGATCTTGTGACTCTAAGAGTGCATTTGGCCATCAAGACAAGACAGATGCAAGATGCATCGCTGCATTACTTCCATAGAGTTGTAAAATAATCCTTAATATTAGAAGATTTTTCTGTCACTTAGCAAAAGTGGTTCAGTCATTGCCGCACCCATCATGTTCTTGACTATTTGATCCACTTTTTCATTCATGTCAACCCCTTCCCTCTCTGGCTAAAGTGGATGCAGAAAACTCCTTAAATGGAGCTATCTGTTGCCCTGGAATCACAATCCTGACTTTGAAAATTCCCATGAATGAAGAAAGGAAAGGCATCCCTTGAGAAGGAAAGTGGTTAATATATATACTGAGCTCCTAAAGTCCAAATTCAGGTACTGAATGTACAACTTCACCAACATCCCAACCAATGAAACGTTTACACTCTGTGCCAAGAAACTGTTGGCTTTTGAAGGTACAGTGTTCAGCATTTGCAGATTCAGGTCTCAAGAAGCAGAGATGTTTCATAAACAGCATTTTCCTAGCAGCTTAGCGTCTTTACACATCTGCCTTGGACATCAGTCCACTCACAGAGTACCATACTTTATCATCACGAGTGTCTGACCTGAACCAATGCCATTTTCTATTCCATATATATTGCTTTACAATTTTAAGTATTTGATGAAGGTGATAACGTTTTCCTAACCAACTTAGTTAATTATTGCAAAAAGAAAATTGAAAAGTAAAGTGACTGAAGAATTGTGATGACAATCTTTGCAGCAGCTGTGTTTGGTTTAGTTGAAGTATCCCCGCTTATTCTTGTGGAATAGGTTTGGTCAGACAGCAATAACCAAATGACTTGCCAATATAACTGGTGCAACTTGTATTCTACAAATGCATGAAGAACACAAAGACGACTTCCTTTTAGGATAAAATGATGCTGCTTCAACTAGCTTTTGTGGTAGCCATGGCTTCCAATAGCAACTGATTGACAGTTACATGAATCTTGCAGGCATATCCTTAGTTTGTGTCCCTTAAGTACTACTTAATTCTTACATAGTAATGTTATTCTTATACCCTTCAGCGTTCATCTTCTATTTAGATTCAAAACAATTGATAATTCTGTAAAAAATTACAAGCCCTGAATTGTTCAGTGAACCAAAAGCACCAAATAATAGAGAAAACTTTCTGGAACTAGAGTGTGGGAAACCTTCTTAACTAAGAGTTAAAGGTAGTGAGAAATGTATGGTATATGAATTCTTTAGTGGTAAGGGGAAATGTTGGCTAAATACCTTTCTTTCATGAAACTTTCATTCTATTTTATATTTCTGGTTTATTCTTGTGCCCATTTGAGAAAACAGATACACAGTTTCTGAAAATTCAAAATGGTCATCAATGCTTTGGACTTTACATGTATTATGTATTAGAGAAGATACAAGTGTACATTACTTAATATACTATGAACATAGCAGAGAGAATAACAACAATAAAAAACGTAAAAATAACAAAGAGACACAACTTCTGGAGAAATCAGATAAATGGTGCTACAGAGGAATTTAGTTATTTCAACTTAATTATTTGTAAAAAAATAAATAATCAGTGGTTAGGTAAAGATACTGAAGGTCAAGAAAAATATCTTGACCTATTTATGTCTACTGTTCCATTATTGGAACACTAGGCTTGTGGGAGTTATTTATATCCTACTGTTCAAGGTCATCACCAAGGTCTGATTACAAAAATTCAAGAAATTACAACCTGAGGCATAGACGGGTTAAGCCCAATAGATGGCACTCACCATAAATGGTGACTTGTGTGTGAAGGGTTTGGACTTCAGGATATACCAACACCTAGAAAACTAAAGGTAAAGTGCATTTGACCCCCAATTACTATTTTAGTTTGAAGTATCAAGGGCATTTGTTAATCTCTCACATGTAGCTTCTAGAATTGTGCTGTCCAATATTATGTCCACTAGCCAACGTGGCTTTTGAAATTAAAATTAATTTAAATTAAATTTAAAATGTAATCCTTCAGTCACACAAGTCACATTTCAGAAACTCAGTAGCCACACCTGGCTTGTGACTACCATATTGGACAAGAAGAAACACTTATATGGTTGAAGAAAATTTTAATGAGCAATTCTGTAGAGGTGTTACCTTTGAATTCCTTATCCTTGAAGAAAAGGGAAGAGGAGGAAAGAAACAAGATTTGGTAGCTCTTGGGCATATCCAGGCATTTTTTATCTTAGAGATGCCCCATGGAGTAATGAAAACAATACTAGCTGACACAGCTTCGAGTCCCCACTGTGTTGTCTTGGGAAAATCGCTTCAACCTCCATGAGTCTCAATTTGCAATTTCGGAAAAAAAAAAAAAAACATTTTTCCCTGTCTTTCTTGAAAGATTATTATATAACCTGATTAAATGTACAGATTCTTAAAAACCTTATGTCCATGTAACCCATATAAAGTACATCTATTAGTCCAGTATGAGCACAAATTTGCACTCAAAGGAAGAATAGTTCATCAGTCCAAAAAGCGTTCAAAGACAATCAGTTCATCACCTATCTGGAGACAGTGCCAAAAGAAAATGCATTCAAAACACAAAGCACAATTTCTTCAGTTTCTTTTCTACCCATCTGAATTATTTCTCTAGTATTTGTCCTGCATGACATCCATCCCATCTATTTCTCCAGTCCTATGCCAAAATTGCCTGTGAACATCCTTCAGCTGGCTCAGTTCTTTATTGCATAGACCCACTTAGCTTCTCTAGTTTCTTATGATTTCCCATTTTACACTTAACAGCAAAGGGAGGCTTCCGTTTAGAAGGCAATGTCTCAAACATAAATAATTTCATATTTATTTTATCACTGTAACACTAATGTAAGAAGCTGGCATTAAAATATAAAAATATTTGGAACTTAATGTAAACCTTTGCACATGCAGACTACATAAAGAGAATGAAATTATTTTAAAGTATGCTAATATTCAGATAGATATTCTAAGGTTAGTATCATTTATCAGTTTTTGGCAATAAATTCTTACATTACATCTTCATGAAGGAGTATAAATTTGATCATGTCCCTAGTGTCTATTGCCCACTTGAGAAAAGGTTTTGCTAGAATCCATGGACTGGTTCAAGATGTTCTTATTCCATGATAGGAAATTAATATTTAAATAAGACTAATTGAAAACTATGTTATCTGGTTATAATTTCTTCCTCCTGTGAAATGTTCTTTTGGTTTGTATTTCTTTAGGTATTTTCCAGGTGTTTCATTACAATGTGTTATACTAAATCCGTAGCATTACTCCTGCTTTTACTTTACCACCTCCAACCCCACTTTTGGTATCAGCATCATATGCCATAATCACAGGAGATACAGCCTGGACAACATAGTGAAATTCCATCTCTATTGAATATATATATATCAAAAAATATGTACGTATATTCAATAGAGAAGATATGAATTATGTCATGTATTTCATTATATATATATGTAAATTAGCCAGGCATGGTTGCCCATGCCTGTAGTCCCAGCTACTCTGGAGGCTGAAGTGGAAGGACTGAGCCCAGGAGTTAGAGGCTGCTGTAAATTATGATTGTGCCACTGCACTCCAGCCTGAGCAACAGAGCAAAACCTCATCTCTAAATAAAAAAAGAATCGTGAGACATCATGTAATCCAGTCTCTTAATGTTACAGATAAGTAAACTGAGGCCCAAAGAGATATAGTAATAATCTCAGTGTCAGTAAACTGGGTCTTGAACTTAAATGTTTGTTTCAGTTCTCATTGCCTACATCTCTTAAATGTCAGCACTTAAGGCCAACCAAGCAGCTTAGACAGGACAGTCCACTCAATGCTAACTTTATTTGGTTTACTGACTTATCTGCTCTGTCCTGTAACATAGAATATTGGCTCAGTCTTTCTCTATCTTGCTGCTGACTTCAGAAGGCTGCTATTGTTATAACATTCAGAGATTTCAAACCCTAGCTATTGTGGGGTCTCTGCTGGGTTTTGAATTTCTGTTTTCTCCACCCCTGCCCCCATCTGTGGCTATCTAAGTTAGCAATACAATTCATTTGGGCCATGTAAAATTTTTCTGCCTTTGTTTTCTTTCTTCCCAAATGTATTTGAAAATGAATGATCTGTATAGCTGATTTTATGACCACATATAAAACTGCAATTTTTATTTGCTCTTCAAACTATTACAACATTTTTGTCCTTAGAAGATTTTTTGGGCAGATAGTGCAAGGTGTGTGATGTTAGCTTTTATATACTCCTGTTACCTTATGTTTGTGAAACATTTTATATTTTACAGGGCACTTTGATTCATCTCCCTATTTCTTCATTCGTTTAACTGCTCAAGTCACTGAAATTTTATTGAGCACCTACTGGAACCATACAAGTAGTGAGAGTCCAGGCATGTAACTGATCATTATAATACAATAAAATCCTCAAACCAGACTTTGCAAGTAGGTAGGATCGATAATACTCATCAATTTTCAACTCCAATTTTCTATTCTACTTCAAAAGGGAACTAGAAAGTGTTTGCCTGAAGAATGTGTCTGAAACATAACACATCACTGCATGTCTGTGTTGTTTGCTCTGTTGGAAAGGATCTGAAGACTTTCTGGTTCACCGCAGTCTTACTGACCAGATGCAACAGTTGAAGTTTGATTTCTTGAACCAATATTTCTATGGGGTTTTGAATTATTAATATCACTGTTTTGAGGTATTCAGAAACACCAGTGTATCAAAAAGGCATTTGCACTTTATGTGTGTGTGGTGGTGATGTCCTTTATTAGACCATCCCAGACATAAGACAATCAGGGAAATCAGAAAACTCCAGCCTCAAATGTGTCTATAATTTCCTGTTCTACCACTGTCATATAATAACATGATATTACTTCTTAAGGTTTTGATTAAGTTGATCTTCTAGCCTCAACTTAAATTTTAATACACCTGCCTAATTATTGCCTGGAATAACTTTTCGGCCGTCTAATGCCCGTCGCTCTCGCAGTGATTATTATAGAGAGGTAAGATGGTAATTATTCAAGTAAAATCACATAATTTCTGGAATCAGTTTTTCATAACAAGTGTATAGAATACATCATTATTGGCTTCTCCATAATATATTTATTATGAATGACCAAATTATACCTAGAGGAGGAAAATGCTCAAACTTGTTATTATAGGTTAATTTCCAGCTCACTGTTGACACTGAAAGATTCTGTGTTACTTTAAATCCAGGATAAAAGGCTGGGAAAAAATTAAATGTGAGTCATAAACTGGTACTCATCTTTTCCTAGTTTCTAAGGCTTATTAACATTTGCAAATTACTTAATGTCTTTCATAATGGAATAACAAAAATTTTTGACTTTGAAAATAATGATATTTAATTTATTTTCATTCTGTTTGAAAAAAATCTCCATGACTTCTCTTCATTCCACCAGAATTTTGACTTTTAACATCAGTCTTTTTCCCAGCATTACAAATATATGTATATATAAAAAATTCATGACCAAAGTATCGCTTACTGACCATGCAGCTGTAAACCTTCTGTGCCTATCAAACAAATACATAGCATGAAACTCATTTTAGAAGTTTCATGGGGGAATTTTAGGGGCAAGTGTGAACCTAAGAATGGGTGAATGGCGATGATTCATGGGAACAAATCAAGATCCAAATGTGCTATTAAGTAGAGTTATTAACTTTTTAAGAGCAATCTGCGAATAATATTCATTGATGAGAAGCTCAAATTTTGGTCATTCAGACATGCAGACACTGGGGCACCTATTCTGCAAGTGATGCTGACACCCATGACATAGAGAAAGTGAAGATGCGCCCAGTGAGTGTAAAATGCAGCCATCACCCCTCCACACCTCTTCTGTGGCATTCATCCGAATGTCATGGAGGCCTTTGCCCTAGATAATCACATGACTTGCCCTAGAGAATTAGTGAATGACCAAAAAGAGACTTTGCATTTATCTTCCTTCTGCTTAAAAGGCATGAAAATGAGACAAAAATAAATAAATAATTTTCCCAGAAGAAAGGGTAAGAGATGGCACTTTTCTTTCGGGGCCCAGAGCTGGATTTCTCTGAGGTTTGACCATCTCAGGGCTCAGACTAATAGACTCAAGTGCTATTTTCTGGACATTTGTGGTGAAGCCTCAGCCACCGTGTTCAAGGTGGTTTGAATGAAAACACACTCAGATTGTCACATTTATAGTAGGGAAATAAAAACTCTAATTAAGCATCCTGCAGCAGCCTCCTCTGAAAATAACATTAAGCAACATCAGAGCTTCACTTGCAAAGAAAGGTTAAAATCATTTTAGGGAAATCAGTGAAGGCTCTTTAGAAACAGACATCTTGTGTATGCCATAACCTGGTCTTGGGGCCCTCACAGAGAAGAGGGGGAAGTCTTTTCATTGGTTGGTCAAAACAAATCTCTCATTGGCCTGATATGAGGCATTTGAACAGTGCCTGGAGAGTACATTATTTTCAGGGGAAAAAAGGAGAGAGGCTTTTTTACATGCCAGCTGGGATCATGGGAACTTCAAATGCCAGGAATTTACTACTGTTTCTGGTAATTCTGTGTGTAGTCATTTGAAATGTTGAAGTGTGAAAAGAGAAGAAGTTGGGCACTTTGAAGGGGCTTTCCATGTTTTATGCCAATTGCACCAGCATGCAGAATATTTGTAATGCATTCAGAGTGGATATAATTGCACCCTTTGTCAGAATCACAAAGCTCTCTGCAGTGTTGCTACAAGGGAACACTGAGGAAAATCTGACCCTATGAACCCAGTCAACCCCAAACGAAAGGAATGACTGTGTGTGTGTGACTGTAGCACATGGCCTGTTCATTTCTCACTGTTTTGGAAAGCTGTGTATGCCAAATCAAGGACATGTCTTTCAGGTGAAGGTTAATTTTCCAAAGCGTATTAAAGTAGAACTTGGAAAACCAAGCATTTTGAATTTATTCCAGTCCTCTGGGCATCATTCCTATTTATTCTACCATGTCAAGGAGAAATTCCAAGCCTGCATTCTGTCATGCTAAAATAACAAGCCCATACTTCCCGATGACCTTCTGTTGAACATACCTGAGCCTGCAAATGTAAAAATGATTGTATCTGAATTTGCACTACTAGTGTCTGAGAGCAAAAAGAGTGTGACCTCTGTTGGAAACCTTTGTTCAAATTCAGTAATTCAGAGATGCTACCTAGTTCTGCAAGCTTCCTGATTATGTTCACTGTAATATTAATGACCTAAGTTTGAATGTGTTTTCTTATAGTTCATTCATTTGACATCCATCTTTTACCTGGGGATTATTACGATTGCAATAATTCATTAATGTTTTCTTCACACAGCTTCTTAAACCAAGTTTTTCTGCAAGTCTTTCGGTTCTGCTTACAGTGTGTGGGAAATCTGATTTTTTCCTCTAGTAATGATTTGATAAGAAATCCAGTGTATTGACTGCCTCCGTGACACAATTCATCTTTAAAGGTGTGGAAGCTGGTGGGGACCAAATGTTACTTGTGTTTTCGCTGTTGACTGCTATTTTCAGAAGTAAACCATGTTTTTCACTTA
>PVKV010036288.1:0-15827 GCA_004027835.1 Alouatta palliata
CTGATCTTAGTTATTTCTTGTCTTCTGCTAGGTTTTGAGTTTTTTTGATCTTGCTCCTCTAGCTCTTTCAGTTTTGACGATAGGGTGTCAATTTTAGATCTCTGCTTGCTTCTCATGTGGGCATTTATTGCTATATATTTTCCTCTAGAGACTGCTTTAAATGTGTCCCAGAGATTCTGGTATGTTGTGTCTTCATTCTTGTTGGTTTCGAAGAACATCTTTATTTCTGCCTTCATTTCATTGTTTATCCAGTCAACATTCAAGAGCCAGTTGTTCAGTTTCCATGAAGCTGTGCTGTTCTGAGTTAGTTTCTGAATTCTGAGTTCTAACTTGATTGCACTGTGGTCTGAGAGACTGTTTGTTATGATTTCCGTTCTTTCGCATTTGCTGAGGAGTGATTTACTTCCAATTATGTGGTCAATTTTAGAGTAGGTGTGATGTGGTGCTGAGAAGAATGTATATTCTGTGGATTTGGGGTGGAGTCTTCTGTAAATGTCAATCAGGTTTGCTTAGTCCAGGTCTGAGTTCAAGTCCTGGATATCTTTGTTAATTTTCTGTCTCGTTGATCTGTCTAATATTGACAATGGGTGTTAAAGTCTCCTACTATTATTGTGTGGGAGTCTAGGTCTCTTTGTAAATCTTTAAGAACTTGCTTTATGTATCTGGGTGCTCCTGTATTGGGTGCATATATATTTAGGATCGTTAGCTCTTGTTGCATTGATCCTTTTACTATTATATAATGTCCTTCTTTGTCTCTTTTGATCTTTGTTGTTTTAAAATCTATTTTATCAGAAACGAGAATTGCAACTCCTGCTTTTTTTTTCCTCTCAATTTGCTTGGTAAATCTTCCTCCATCCCTTTATTTTGAGCCTTTGTGTATCCTTGCATGAGAGATGGGTTTCCTGGATACAGCACACCGATGGGTTTTGGCTTTTTATCCAATTTGCCAGTGTTTGTCTTTTGACTGGGGCATTTAGCCCATTTACATTTAGGGTTAATATTGTTATGTATGAATCTGATCCTGTCATTTTGATGCTAGCTGTCTGTTTTGCCCATTGGTTAATGCAGTTTCTTCATTGTGTTGATGCTCTTTACCATTTGATATGTTTTTGGCATGGCTGGTACTGGTTGTTCCTTTCTATGTTTAGTGTGCCTTTTTCAGGAGCTCTTGTAAAGCAGGCCTGGTGGTGATAAAATCTCTGAGTACTTGCTTATTCATAAAGGAGTTTATTTTTCCTTCACTTATGAAGCTTAGTTTGGCTGGATATGAAATTCTGGGTTGAAAGTTCTTTTCTTTAAGGATATTGAATATTGGCCCCCACTCTCTTCTGGCTTGTAGGGTTTCTGCTGAGAGATCTGCTGTGAGTCTGATGGGCTTTCCTTTGTGGGTAACCCGACCTTTCTCTCTGGGTGCCCTTAGTATTTTCTCCTTCATTTCAACCCTGGTGAATCTGACGATTATATGCCTTGGGATTGCTCTTCTTGAGGAATATCTTTGTGGTGTTCTCTGTATTTCCTGGACTTGAATATTGGCCTGCCTTCCTAGGTTGGGGAAGTTTTCCTGGATAATATCCTGAAGAGTATTTTCCAGCTTGGATTCATTCTCTCCATCACATTCAGGTACACCTATCAAACGCAGATTAGGTCTTTTCACATAGTCCCATATTTCTTGGAGACTTTGTTCATTCCTTTTTACCCTTTTTTCTCTACTCTTGCCTTCTCATTTTATTTCATTGAGTTGATCTTCAACCTCTGATATCCTTTCTTCTGCTTGGTCAATTTGGCAGTTGAAACTTGTGTATGCTTCGCAAAGTTCTGGTGTTGTGTTTTTCAGCTCCATCAATTCACTTATATTTCTCTCTAAATTGTTTATTCACGTTAGCATTTCATCAAATCTTTTTTTCAAGGTTCTTAGTTTCTTTCCATTGGGTTAGAACATGTTCTTTTAGCTCATAGAAGTTTCTTATTACCCACCTTCTGAAGCCTGACTCCGTCATTTCATCACACTCATTGTCCATCCAGCTTTGTTCCCTTGCTGGTGAGGAGTTGTGATCCCTTGTAGGAGGAGAGGTGTTCTGGTTTCGGGTGTTTTCATCCTTTTTACACTGGTTTCTTCCCATCTTTGTGGATTTATCCACCTGTTGTCTGTGTAGTTGTTGACTTTCAGATTGGGTCTCTGAGTGGACATCCAGTTTGTTGATGATGAAGTTATTTCTTTCTGTTTCTTAGTTTTCCTTCTAATAATCTGGCCCCTCTGCTGTAGGACTGCTGAGGTCCACTCCAGCTGCTTGTCTGGGGATCACCTGCAGTGGCTGCAGAACAGTAAGGGTTGCTGCCAGTTTCTTTTGCTATCTTTGTCCCTGAAGGGTACCTGCCTGATGTCAGTCTGAGCTCTCCTTTATGAGGTGACTCTTTGGGTATATGGGGGTAAGGGAGCTGCTTGCGGAGACAATCTGTCCTTTATAGGAGCTCAAGTGCTGAACTGTGAGCTCCGTTGTTCATTCAGAGGTGCTGGGCCGGTATGTTAAAGTCTGCTGCAGCAGAACTCATAAACACCCCTTTTTTCCCCCCCAGATGCTCTGTCCCGGGGAGTTAGGGCTTTATTTATGGGTTTCTGTTGTGCTGCTGCCTTTTTTCAGGGCTGCCCTGCCCAGCGAGGAGGCAGCCTAGTCAATGTTTGCCTGCAGAGGCTTTGCTGAGCTGCTGTGGACTCTGCCCAGCTGCCATGTGAACTTCCTGCAGTCCTGTTTACACGAGTATAGTTAGAACTGCCTCGGCAATGATGGCCCACCTCTATAGTGGCGAACTCTCTGTGTAATGGCAGGCTGCCTCAGCAACAGTGGGCTGCCACAGCAATGGCAGACTACCTTCATAGTGGTGGAGTGCCTCGGTAATGGCAGACGCCCCTTCCCCACACAGCTGCACGATCCTAGGTTCAGCTATGCTTGGTCTGAAACTGTCAATCCAGAGTGTTTCAGATTGCTGTTTTTTTTTAGTTGAACAGTCAACTGTGTCCCAGGTGTTCCAGTCACCTGTTGAAAAGGCACCGGGATCTGTGTGATTTCCCGTATGGTGACCTACTGCGCCGGCTGAAACAGCCACGATGATATTCGTGGCGCTTTTTTGCCTGGGAATCTCCTGGCCTGTCTCCCTGTTTCAGTCCCCTTTTTATTCAGATGACTGGGTCACTCTGTCTCCCAGGAGCTCCAATCACCAGCTAAAACAGCACCCGGACCCTTGTATTTTGTATGGAGAACCACCGCGCCAGGGCGCCGGCCAAAACAGCCATGCCGGTTGAAACAGCCATGCTGGCAACCTGTCGGGCTCCTCCATCTGGGAATCTCCTGGTCTGTGGGCAATAAAATTCCGTCTGGAAATGTGGCGTCCACTCACCCTCCATGCTTTCACTGGGAGCTGCAATCCTCAGCTGCTCCTAATCGACCATCTTTGATCCGTTTCCTACACATACCGTTTTCTAGCTGGAGTATCCTTTCTCTCTTCTGCATCACAATTACGCTAAAATGTCATAGTGATGAAGTGTGGATGATTTAGACAGTGTTCGAACTGAAAGCCAGTTTGCATGCTACTTCCTAGCTGAGTGAGTGTGTACAACTTACATCATTCTCCCCACCCCACCCAAAACTTGTTTTTGTGTTTTACTCAGATCAAAAATAAAAGCAAATGAAATAATTATGTATTTATGTTCATGATCAAAGAGAAGAAAATTTAATGACATTGGAAATTATCACTTACAGTTACAATGTGGGGTAGCATTCTGTATTTCAGGTTCATGTAAACTTTTCCATATCACAAAGTGGCAGCCATACAACAATTTGAAGAACTTGAGAAGTGCAATTCTACTTACAGGTCTGCTGTAGTTGGCTTCCTTTGTAGATAGGCATAGCAAGTGTCAATAACCTCCAGCCAAACACCACCAAGAACATACCTATAGTTGAATAAGTTGGGCTTATTACTCACTCATGCTTTATTCATAGAGAGGGAGCATCGTAAGAAACCATGGAGTGTTTCTCAGTAAGAGACTGTTAGAAAGCAACTAATATGAGATTTGAGATTTCGGCTTTGGTTGGATTATTGTAGGAAGAACTAAGGAAGTGGCAGTTTGCTCTGTGTTGGGTGCTGTCAAAAAGCAGAACCATTGGGTATCTCAGTCTTTTAAAAAAGCAGAGCAATTTTATGCTTGAATATCTCAATCTTATCTATCAGACTCAAACAGGGATAAAACTATATTTGGTAAAGAAGCAGCAGTCATTTATATTAGCAAGAAGAGGGGCATATTTAGTATATTATGGGATGCACGGTGACCTTGTGATTATCTGTGCTTAGACAAAGCTATGAAGTTTTGTTTCAGTTTATCATGGACTCAGAATGCACTTGCCTGATATTGGTATTCTGTGTTATTATACTAACAGGAGAGTAATATGGCTTAGCTGTGAATTACAGGCCAGCTTCAAACATCATTAAGGTCTAGTTGCAAGTGACTGGTTGCAAGTATCAGGACATTTTCTAGATATCAGGTCATTTTCTCCCCCTTTTTCATAAGACAGGAAAGTGACAGATTATGTAAAAAGCATTTCTGTGGTTTGTGGCTTTTTGAATTATCTATGTAGGAATCACAGGAAAAAATTGTTCACTTTTCTGGAATCTTCTGTGGGAGACTTTCACTTAGAGATTATGGGAGCCAGGGAGGGGCTGAAATTTGGCATGAGTTTAACCTCCAAAGACTGAGAGAACTGACTTTATTGCAAGTGTTGGCAGAGGATGTCTGCCTAGGAGGGGATCCATAGTAAGAATCCAGGGAAGCAGCCATTTCCTTCATTTCGTCTCTTGACTTGCAGTCTCCCCTCCACCTATGTGTGTCTTGGTAGCCTTCTATGTCAGGGTCTCTGAATGCCTGTAAGCCTCTAGGTATGTGTGTTTCTGTTCCTGGAATGTCATTTTTAGTGCTAACCTTCCTTCCTCTGTGTCAAGTCTTGTTTATGTCATTCAAGCTCTCAAACTTATTTAATTTTTAAGACACACAAAAGTTTAAAGAAAAATGTGGCAAATATTCACATACCCACTACTCAGCTTAAAAAATAAATAATTGAGAACCCAGATTTCCCTTCTATATTTCTTCCTGATCACCTTGCCTCTCTTTTACCCAGAGGTAACCATTATCCTGAATTTGGTGCTTCTTTCGTATATTTATTTATACTTTATACATATGTTTATGTATCACAAAGCAATGTATTGTACAGCTTTGAGTGGTTTTAAATTTTATATAAAGAGCTTTATATATATCCTTCAGCCTATATCTTTTGTTCAGCATATTTGTGAGATTCACCAGTGTTGATACACAGTTATTATTTATTCATTTTCTTTGTTATGTGTCAATTATTTTTATGCATATACTCTGACTTATTACTGATTATCTTATGTTGAACATTAGGATTATTGGGATTTTGTAGTTGTTGCAAAAAATATTGCTATGAATAGTGTCATACATATTTCCTGCAGTACAGGTGGGTGAAATTCTCTAGGATTTATATGTAGGAGTTAAATGTCTGAGTCATAGAAAATGTGTCTGCAACTTTAATTCTCTAAACTGATCACAGCAATTTACCCACCCACTAGCAGTGCAGGAAAGTTCCCCAGTCTCCACATTCTGCCAATGTTTGTTATTCTTGGACTTTAAAATTTTGTGATATGATGAGGTAAAATATCATTTTTATTTTCATTTACATTTCCTATAGGCTGTGTTTTATTTATTTGTTCATTTATATTTTTCTATTTCTGGTGAAATTAGGCAACTTTTAATGTAGTATCTGTCATTCATGTGGTATTGGTCACCTGAATTAGCTGCTCATATCATTTGCCTATTTTTCTGTTTGTTTAGATTGGAGAAGTTGTTTGCATGAACTGCATATGGTGTTATTGGTTGTCTGTCTGCAAGTATCATCATGTAATCTGTGAGATATGTTTTCACAGAACCCAGCTGTTCTGTTTTCTAGGGCGGTATAAGGAGCACCCCACAACTCAGTGGCTTAACGCAATGTAGTTGCTTTATCTGCCATTGTTTCTGTGGGTTAGGAATTAGGGAAAGTCTCTGCTGTGTGTTTCTGGTTCAGGGTCTCTCATGTGGTTGCAGTGGGATGCTGGCTGGGGCTGCAACAGTGGGAAGCTAACTGGGTATTTCTCTCTTTTCATTTAGTCTCAGAATTTTTCTCTACTATGTCTCTGCAGTGGCTTGCTTGAGATTTTCACAGCATGACAATGCTGAGGTGTACTGATTACTTGGCAGGTAAAAGCTGTAGTGTGTTTCACAAGTAAGGTGGAAGCTGTAGTACCTCCACCCAGCCTTCAAATTTTAAAATGTTCGTTCTGCTGTTTTCTGAGTCAGAAGTCACAGAAGACAACCCATTTTCCAAAAGGCAGAACATAGACTTGATCTCTTAATGGGAGGACTGATGAGATTACATTAAAAAAGAGTATGTAGAATAGAGAATATTGTTGTGGCCATCTTTGGAAAATACCATCTGTCACATAGATTTATCAGTATTTCCCTTTGTAGCTTAAAAAAAAAAATCTTGATTTAGCAGTCCCTTTCTAAGTCAAGAACATATTCTCCTTTATGTGTCTTTATCGATTTTTAAGTTTATATGTTTTCAATTAATCACAAAGTGATTTCTGTGAATTATAGTGATGAAGGGGTCTAATTTAATTCTTATTATTCTAGCATGCATTAATTATTTTTCTTAGTGATTTGTTCTTGTAGACAGAAATGCAGATGATTTTGTAAATTTGTCACATATTCAGAAATCTTTGCTGAACTCATTTTATAATAAATGTAAAATGACTATATTCTTTTGGAGGTCCTAGTGAAAAATAGAAGTTTTCTTTTTTGCCATTCAGTCCTTGTATTTTTATTTATTTTTCTTGTCTTATCTTGGTGATGAAGATCTCTAGTGTGATATTGAAAAGAGGTAAAAATGGGCATTCTTGTCTTGTTCTTGATCACGCTAGATCATAACAAATCTGCCAGAGATGGCAGAGTAATGACTCAAAAGTATATTCCTCCATAAAGACACTGGAAAAAACTGACAAAAGTTTCAGAAACAACTTTTGTTGGAACTCTGGAAACTAAAAGTTTGCAGCAACCAGGGGAACACTTAATGAAGAAAAACTGGCTAATCTTAAGAACAGAGAGAGCTTTGTGGTGTTTTACCTTATCCTGGTCCCATCCCCAACTTCCCAGCTCAGCAGTAGCTTTCAAGATAACAGCTCACATTCCTCATACAGGAACTGCTACCAGAGGGAGAAAAAAAAAACGTATTATGAAGAATTGTGGTTTTTGATTGTCGTTCAAGAAATGTATCAATTTCATATAAACTGTAATTTATTGACTTCATTTCATAACATTCCTTAATAGCCCCTTATTATTGATAGTGATATCACCTCACTCAAAGCTGACATTTTAATTTTATGCCTTCTTTTTTCTCGTCATTAGTTTGCCTAGAGGTTTATCAACTTTGTTATCTGTGCAGTGGAGTAGCATCTGGTTTCATTGATTTTTCTCTATCATTTTTCTGTTTATTTGACTGATTTCTGCTCTCATTTTTGTTATTCTTTAATTTTTCTTTCTTTGGATTTAACTTGCTCTGTTTTTTCTCATTTATTTAGGTGAATATGAGATTATTGCTTTGAGACCTTTCTTCTTTTCTAATCATGTATTTAGTGTTACGAATTTTTCTCAATGCGCTAATTTAGCTGCATCTCACCGATACTGATGTTTTGTGTTTTCATTTTCATTCAGTTCAAAATATTTCCTGAGTCTCTTTTTGGTTTATTTTTTTGACCCATTAGTTATAATAATAGTATAATAATACTTTGATTTGAATCTTCTAAAGTTTGTTAAGACTTTCCAATGATCTATCTTGGTAACTGTGCCATGTGCTATATATACCTGAAAAGAATATATATTCTGCTGTTTTAAGGTGGAGTGTTCTATAAAGGTCAATTGAGTCGAGTTGTTTGATGATGTTGTTCAAATCTTCTATGTGCTTACTGGCTTTCTCTCTACTCTTCATTTTAACTATTGAGAGAATAGTGTTGAAATTTATAACTCTATTTGCATTTTTCTGTAACACTCTGGTTTTATAAATTTTACTTCATATATTTTAATACTGTTATTAGACAAACATTTAGGATTATCTCCTTGGTTTTGTGAATTATTGTTTTTAAAATGCATTTTAATTTTAGGTTTTACTTCTGTTTTGAACCACATAAGACATTATGTAGAGAGGCCATATTCATTTTTTTTACTAATTATTATTTCAATTGGTTTTCATAGTTTTCTGTATTTTCATGTTTCCCTCTGAGGCATTTTCCTTCTCCCTGAACAACCCTCTTTGGTATCTGTTTTAGAGTGATTCTGCTAAAGATGAACTACTTCAGATTTGGTTTTCTGGAGATATATATGTTTGAAGGATATTTTGCTTAATATAGAATTTTTGATTAGTAATTATTTTCTTTCAGAAACTTAAAGATGTCAGTTCATTATTTTCTGACTCCTGTTGTTTCTGTGGAATATTTGCTGTCTTATTGCTACTCCTGTAAGCATAATGTGTCATTTTCAATCTGATTGCTTTACAGTCTTACTTTATGTATTCATTTTGTAGCACTTTTACTAGGATGTGCCTAGATCTGGTGATTCTTCATATTTATTTTGCTTGGATTTGCAGAGCTTCTTTTATCTGTAGTTTGATCTAGTTTCTCTTTCACCAAGCTCAGGAAAATAATTGGGATATATACATAGAATAGAATATTAGTCTGCCTTTAAAAAGAAGGAAATCCTGACATATGCCACAACATGGACGAATCTGAAAGTATTATACTATGTTAAATAATAATTACATTTATATCAGGTGTCCAAAATAGGTCAAATTCATAGAAAAAGAGACTAGAACAATAACTGTGAGGGGCCAGAGGAGGGGGAAATGAGAAGTTGCTGTTCAATGAAAACATATAGTTTCAATTATGCACAATGGATAAGTTCTAGAGAACTGCTGTACAGCATACTGCTTGGAGTTAACAATACTGTATTATTCACTTAAAATTTATGTTAGGAAAGTACATCTTATGTTAAATGTTGTTACCACAAAAACAAAACAAAGCAAAAAATAAAGCCAGAAAGAGGCATGAGAAAATTTTTGGAGATGCTGGATAGATATATTACTTTGATTATGATGATGGTTTCACTGTCCCACTTCACTAAATTGTATGCATTAAATATATGTGCTTTTTTGTATATCAATTATACCTCAATAAAATTGTATAAAAAAGCCAAGAAGGGCCAGGCCTGGTGGCTCACACCTATAATCCCAGTAATTTGGGAGGCTGAGGTGTGTGGATCACCTGAGGCCAAGAGTTCGAGACCAGCCTGGCCAACATGGTGAATCCCTGTGTCTACTAAAAATTAAAAGATTAGCCAAGCATGGTGGCTGGTGCCTGTAATCCCAGCTGCTTGGGAGGCAGAGGCAGGAGAATTGCTTAAACCCGGGAGGCAGAGATTGCAGTGAGCTGAGATCACACCATTGCACTCCAGCCTGAATGACAAGGGTGAGACTCCATCTCAAAAAAGAAAAAAAAAAAAAAATCCAGGAGAGCATAGAGAGAAGAGAAGATGCCTCACAGCTGACTTTGAAGATGGAGAAAGGGGTCATGAGCCGTGTCTGAAAGCTGAAACAGGCAAGATTCGGATTCGTTCCTGGAGACTCTGGAAGGAATATAGTCCTAATCTTAGCTTTGAGTTAAGCCTCCTAAGACTCACTGTGGACTTCTGACCTCCAGTTCTCTGAGAATAAATTTGTGTTGTTTTAAGTCAAATATTTTGAGACAATCGTTATGATAGCAATAAACTGATACAGTTAGACTGTGATTACAAATTCTCTGGGAGACTCCTATTTTTTTATTTTCAAACTAAGCAGAGGCCTGGGATAGACACAACTTTTTGCCACTTCTTCTGCTATGGTCTTGGGTGCCTGCAGAAGTTTCAGTTAAATTTCTGATCTTCTGGGGATCCAAGTTTTTGTCTCCTGTTCTTGTGCTGCTGTTAAAGTCAAATGGTTGTTTTCATGTCAGCCAGTGCTTCTAGCAGCCTGGCAATCTTATCTCTTCTGTTTTTAGTTTTGTCTTATCTAGTATTTCTCAATAGTGGTAGCAGAAAAGAGTCTGATTCTAATATAATTGCTTAGAATGCAGTTTCTTTTAAAATCTGTAGAATGAGCATAGTAATAGCATCCACATAAAAGAATTGTAAACATTCAATAAACATTACAGTGATGCTAAAGATGATGATTCTGGTGATGATTGAGATAACTTACAGTTTCTACAACATGGCTGAATTAATATTCTGTCCTCTGCTTCCGTACCAAATTTATATATGCCTCTATTTAATAGTGATACATGACACACTCTGAAAAGAATTGCATTGAAGACCATATTTTGTATGGAATGTTTTAAAATTAATCTGGCTTCTTTGGGAACTAAAGATTTAATTGACACTATTATCTTAAATGTGTGTTTGAGATCTCCATCTTTAAGATGGAAATTTTTCCCTTAATTTGAGACTTTAAAAACACAAAAACAAAAGATTGACAGAATGATGGAAATTGCATTTCAGAATTAAAATTTTGTGGGAATTGATTTGTGATCTTTGCCTTCAGACCACCAAACTTTGAATGAAAAGGGCATTAAATCAGAGTCATGGTGTGGATTTGGGGTAAATGGGCTTTCCAGAACACTGGAAATCTGAAGGCAGAAACATTAATCAATGACATTTGCAGAATGACTCTAATTTCTGTGTTCAGAGGGGGGCATAGCTTGATGATGCTAAATTTTAAGAAGGAGGAGAGCCTGCTATAATCCTCTGAAACCAAAAGGCATAGACATTTATTGTTAGACCTTTCAGAAAAGTGAAGTAAGACCAAAGTAAAAGATGGCATTGGGATAGCAAGAATTGAATTTCTTACCTTTTGGGAAATCCTGATTGTAATGACAATGCAGCAAGCAACTGGATGCCGTAGGAGGACTTAGGCCACACATAATTGTAAATCCTGCATATGTTCCTTCACTGTATTCCACCTATATTTGATACGTTTTTGTATTATTAGCTAAACGAATTGGTGATTTAATCTAATCTTATAGTAATATTTAATCTATGAGAAGGGCTGCAGATTCTATACAGTTGTATTATATATAGAATATATATTATATAATTACATAAACAATAAGATCTAACTACTATAAATAAAATACAGTGTAGTTAGGTTTTTTTTTTTTGAAATGGAGTCTCATCCTGTCACTCAGACTGGAGTGGAATGGTGTGATCTCAGCTCACTGCAACCTCTGCCTCCCAGGTTCAAATGATTCTCCTGCCTCAGCCTCTCAAGTAGCTGGGAGTACAGGCTCCCTACCACCACGCCCAGCTAATTTTTGTATTTTTAGTAGAGACAGGGTTTCACCATGTTGACCAGACTGTTCTTGAACTTCTAACCTCATCATCTACCCACCTTGGTGTCCCAAAGTGCTGAGATTACAGGCGTGAGCCACCATGCCCGGTCATAGTATTTTATGTAGTACAATAAGATTTACTTCAAGTGCCTCCTGTAAATAATTGCAGTGTTGGCAAATGAATTTTTCTTTTCTGATGTGGTTGGTATTTTTTTTTTCCTGTTGTTGTTCAAACTGTGCTGTGTAATTCTGGGCTACTATTCGCACATCATACTGTATTGTTTGAGTTTAAAATAAAAGAAATGAAGCTCAAACTCAGTCAGTTTCGTAAAGGAGCTGTTTGCTGTTTTAGCTAATGTAGCTGGAAAGTCATGGCTGGTGCTCACATGTTGCCCAGAACTTCCATCTGCTTCCTTTCCTCTCTACCCTTTTTCTTTTCCCCTCCCTTTTCCATATATTGACTCTCTTTTTCTCAGTATCAACTTCGTTTTCTTGGGCTTTTTTTCCTCTGTGGCAGAATGATAGTGACGAGAAACTCAAGATTTAGATGATATTTACAGCTCTTGACTCTGCAACAAGAGTGATGCTCTCTCTTTAATTATCCACATGTCAAGCCATAGAGATGACCTGACTGGGTCTCAATTATATGATCATTATGGTCAGACGTATGAAGTGCTTTTGTTGGCCAGCCCAAGACTAATGACCATCAATCAATGTGGGAGGCAACATTAATTCCATCCAAAACACAAGACAGGTGTTTCTTACAGCCACGTGGGGATCTTTTATAAAAAGAAGGTAGAAAGTCATGCTAGATCAAAAATAATAGCAAAAATAACCTACATAAATCTCTGTGCCCCATACTCTTTCATGATGTAGTAACTATACTATAAGAGCCCTTATCAAATCTGCAGGTAGTTTTCAGCACCTTAGTTCAGATTTTAAATATTGTCTTAATACTGTTCTCATTATTTTTAATAATGTTAGCTCTGTAAATGTATCTTAACTGCATAGAAGTTAAGAAGGGCATTTCTACTCTAATGTACTTTGCAGAAATATCTGCTGATAATTACTATGAATGACATCTCTCTTTCCAGTTGTGGGTGTTTCAGTTTGCTGTGTGCTTCCTTATTTCAAGTATTTTCTGGGGATTGATTTAAGGCAGATACATCTTGAGGACTAGTGGGCTCTTTGCTAACAATTGACCTGAGGCAAGTTGCCATATTTCCACGTTGCCTGAGTATGAATTTTTGCATAATCTGATTCAAATTTTATGCTCTTGTCATGTCTCCATTTACAGACATTTTAAATTAGTATTAGTCATGGTAATTACTGGAAATTCACTTTTTCAGTTGATTTCTATTGCTTATAAAGTGCCTCATTAAGTACCACTACAATTTAGTTTCCCAATTCTGAGATATGATATAAACAAGCATCTCTGTGTGAGTGGTATATAATGAGGACATTGTCGATTTCTGATTGGTTACATTCATTTATGGTCCATCATTTAATAAGTGATACACATTCACCAGTTGTAAATTTTAATAACCTTTCCTAAAATGAAAGAAAGTTTAATTCCTTTACTAATTTATACATTGATTAATATTTTTTATGTCTAACAAAGTTAGGAACCAAACACAGTGGTTTCTCTTTTGAGATGGCTAAAAAATATGTGCACAACACTTGAGTAAATCAGTGGAAACATGTTCATGTTCAGTATTCTGTGGTTTAGGATTGAGACAAATGGTCAATGCAGTATCTCAGCCTCTATGCTTAGTTGCCCATCCATGCATGGTATGAGATCCAATCTTTTGATAAAAAGATTAATTTTATAATTGTGTCCTCTTATATAAAGTCACTAGCAGCCAAGCTTTCTTATTGTTTTTATTGTTTCATGTCTTCTATCCTGTGGTGTACAAATAGACTGGTAATTTTAGTAACATTAGAGCATCTGTTCACTGAAGATAGAATTATTGATTGCATAGATTTTTCTGATTATATGTGTTAGAGATATAATTTCTATAGTACACAAAAATTTGAAGAGAGCATGAATCCTCTTTTTAGGTTGTTCTAAGATGAGTGCCATCAACATTTTAATGAGTATTTTTTTGTTCATCTCTCTCGCTCTGTCTCACACATACACATGCACACACACACATACACAAGATTTTACATAAATGGGATAAATGTAGATTTGTCATTATTATCTGAAAACATCATGAAACTATTTGTTCAGTTCATCTACCAAACATTTTTTTTTTTTTTTTTTTTGAGATAGAGTCTCGCTTTGTCACCTGGCGCCAGGCTGGAGTGCAGTGGCGCGATCTTGGCTAGTGAGCCTCCTGGGTTCAGGCAATTCTCCTGCCTCAGCCTCCCGAGTAGCTGGGACTACAGACGCGCGCCACCACGCCCAGCTAATTTTTATATTTAGTAGAGACGGGGTTTCACTATGTTGCCAGGATGGTCTGGATCTCTTGACCTCGTGATCCGCCCGCCTCGGCCTCCCAAAGTGCTGGGATTACAGGGGTGAGCCACTGCACCCGGCCCCATCTACCAAACTTTTTATAATAAAAATCAAAGTTCGTAGGTTCCGAAAGTGTTATTTATGCTGTGATTAAATTTCATTTATTAATAATTTTATTTTTTAACCAGGTGACACCTCTATATGCCAGCAGTTATGTTTTCCTAGGAGTTTCTTGTTCTGGATTATCTCTGTATTCCTCCCTGGCTGAGTCATTTTCCTTTATGTTACTCATTGAGACTCAGGTTAACATAATTCTGTTAATCATATCAATGATACATCCTAAGCACAGGAATCTCTGCAACTCTGTGCTGGCTGCATGCTAGACTCTACCAGCCATTTACAGGTATTCTGCTAGTCTCCACTCAAGGATATAAAATATGCTTTCTGTTTCCTTTCTCAGTGGCTGTAAAATCTTACATTCTGCCACAAAATTCAGGATTCCTCCAAGGATGTTCATGTTGGCTAGCTCTGTCCTTCTTCTCCAGAATCCTTAGATCTTGCAGGACAAGCTCTATCTAAGATACTCAGGGCTGCTGCCTTCCACTAGAACCTAGGCTTTCATGCATCACAGAAGTGGAAAAGTTCAACCATCCCTTTATGTATGGAATCTTGGACCTTGTTTACTCCCTTCAAGAAATACCCAACTTCCAACTCTAGTCGCAGGAGAAGCAATACATTAGGGTTGCCTTAGGAGAATGACTAGGATTTCAAGCCTCCATGATTCTCAGAATTCCTGCCTAATATAGGAAGACTATTTTCTTGTTTAATCCTTACAACTCTGTGAGAAAAATAATTGTATCATTTAGTTAGTTGTTGTATTAGTCAGGGTTCTCTAGAGGGATAGAATTAATAGGATATATATATATATAAGGGGAATTTATTAAGTAGTATTTACCCACACAATCACAAGGTTCCACAATAGATCATCTGCAAGCTGAGGAGCAAGGAAGTTAGTGTGAGTCCCAAAGCTAAAGAACTTGGGTCCAGTGTTTTAGGGCTGGAAGCATCCAGCTTGGGAGAAAGATGTAGGCTGGGAAGCTAAGCCAGTCTAACCTTTATACATTTTTCTGCCTGCTTTATATTCACTGACAGCTGATTAGATGGTGCCCACCCAGATTAAGGGTGGGTTTGCCCTCCCCAGCTCACTGATTCAAATGTTAATCTCCTTTGGCAACACTCTCACGGAAGAATACTTAGTATCCTTCACTCCAATCAAGTTGACACACAGTGTTAACCATCACAGTTTTTCCTGAATTTTCTCCCGCAGCATAATTTTTTTTTTTTTTTTTTTGAAGACAGGTCTCACTCTATCGCCCAGGCTGGAGTGCAGTTGTGTGAATTTGGCTTACTGCAACCTCTGCCTCTGAGACTTAGGTGATCCTCCTACCTCATCCTCCCATGTAGCTGGTACTATAAGCATGCACTGCTTGCCCGGTTAATTTGTGTATTTTTTTTGTAGAGATAGCATTTCACCATGTTGTCCATGCTCGTTTCCACCTCCTGGGCTCAAACAATCTGCCTGCTTCAGCCTCTCAAACTGCAAGGATTATAAGTGTGAGCCGGCCGGGCGCGGTGGCTCACGCCTGTAATCCCAGTACTTTGGGAGGCCGAGGCGGGTGGATCACGAGGTCAAGAGATCGAGACCATCCTGGTCAACGTGGTGAAACCCCGTCTCTACTAAAAATACAAAAATTAGCTGGGCGTGGTGGTGTGCGCCTGTAGTCCCAGCTACTCAGGAGGCTGAGGCAGGAGAATTGCTTGAACCCAGGAGGCGGAGGTTGCGGTGAGCCGAGAT
>PVKV010036289.1:0-15830 GCA_004027835.1 Alouatta palliata
TGGTGGTGGTGGTGGTGGTGGTGGTGGTGATGGTGGTGGTGGTGGAGGTGGTGGTGGTGGTGTTAGTAGTAAGGGCTAACATTTATTTAGTGCTATCTATGTGCTAAGAATTGTTTAAAGTCATTTAATCCTCACAACAACCTTATGAGGCATGGTTATCTCAGAAGGTTTACTTCTATCTCTGGGCCATGCAACTCCAATGATTGGCTCACAGCCCCATGGAGGAGAAGAGACCCTGTTTAGTTAGCTAGGCCCAGTGAAAAAACCCTAACAACTACCAGCCCACAGTCATCACAAACAAATCACCGTCACTTGAGAGTCCTTTCTGATATCTCAATTCCTCTAAGCAAAGGCTTAAATAATTCAAAGTATAAGCATAATTTCCACAGTATTAGTCCTTTAAATTATAATATGTAGGTTTTATTTTCCTATTTCAGGGGGTAGATAATCTTGCAATTTACTCAGAGGCAACAAATTTGCCCATGTATCCAAATTATGATCTTATACCTGATTAGGAAAACAAACTAGGCTCTTTATTCTAATTGTCACCACACCAATTCTACTAAGTTTAACAAGTAAACACTGGTGGCTGTGTGGAACAGGGCTATGTAACTGATTAGCTATGGGAAGCACCCAAAATAGAATATCCTGAGCATTAGAGAGGCAAGGGTTCAAATCCCAGCTCAGATATTTACACTTACTAGCTCTATGACCTTGGGCAATTTACTTACCCTCTCTGTGCCCAGTTTCCTCTTCCATAAAATAAAGAAAAAATAATCATTGGAATGAATTTATGTAAAGAACCTAGCACAGTGCTTGCCACAAAATAGGAGCTCAGAAGACAGAAGTCATTATTATAGGATGAGATTTTGTGGCATCATGGATGGCTAAGTTGTGGAAAGATGAAAGAGCCGCTCCCACTGTCCTACTCACCCTCTAAATCAGGGGTGTTCAATCTTTTGGCTTCCCTGAGCCACACTGAAAGAAGAAGAATTGCATGGACTACACATAAAATATACTAACACTAACGATAACTAATGAGCTAAAAAACAATTACCAAAAAAAATCTCATAATGTTTTCAGAAAGTTTATAAATTTGTGTTGGGCCACATTTTAAGCCATCCTGGGTTGCATGTGGCCCATGGGCCGTGGGTTGGACCAGCTTGCTCTAAAGCATCTGTTTACTCTTTGGCAATCATGTAGGTAACTGCACAGATTGGAATCTCAGAAATGTCGCCCCAGAGGTGGCCTCCAACTTTACCACTGCCAAGGGCCTACAGAGCGACCTGCAAATGAGTACTCTTTGTTACCTCTCCATTCCCCTCTTCTTTCCCCTAGCATATGCTTCAAAGGAGTGAGTAAATAAAACCCTTTGCATTTTAGAAATTAAATGGCAGCTGCTAAGGAAGTAGGATAAATTGGTTATAAGAAAATCATGGCAGAATGATGAATGTTGATCTCATCCTCTAAATATTGAAGGAAAATAACGTGGAGCACATCATAGAAAACTGAGTTCTATAGAATCAATTATTTCAATACCTCTCCATGATCTTAGGCAATTGGATTATAATTAATATCTGAGCAGCTCAGATGAGTTAAGGGAAGTACCTGCCCTGGTTATTTCCTAGTGTTACTAAGTGAGAAAGCATTTATGGAAAGCACAACATGTTAGACAAGGGAAAGGTACAATGACTTACTTTGCAGGCATCTCTCTTGCCTGACATTACACCTGCACAGAGCATCCGAGAAGTGATGATCCCGTAGGTGGAAACACAGAGAGTTTGATCAATGAGCTCTACCTCTGCTTGCTGCAGAACAAGGGAGCCTTTATCGTCTGCAAAACACATTGGAAGCAGAAATGTTGTTAATGGTAATGGCTACACGTAGGCAGGGCTTCATCTGAAAAGTTGACACACATTACCTCCTTTTACCATTATAGCAGCAATTCTTTGAGATAAATTCTACTATCCTCATTTTGCTGATGAAGAAATGGAGTGTTAAGAGACTAAAGGACTTGCCCGGTGACACACAGCCAGCAAGTAACACAAGAGTCAGACCCAAGGTCTGACTCAATTACTTGAACAACTGTGCCATATTCCTTACCATTTCCCTCCTATTTTCAGTAGGATGGTTAGTCAGCACCAGTTATTACCAATATCTACTATTCAAGAGAGCTCTTTAGCAGCATGACTGATATATGGGAATCTCTGATGAACCATAAAAACCTAGCAGTTTGCATGTAGCCCTTTCACTTCCTTTTGAACCTACCTAGCTAAGAAGATTCAGAAAAATAAGCACACACACACATACTCAGACTTATAAAGAAAACATCTCATAAGCTGGTTGAGAAGACACTTTCCTTTTATGATATACAATAATGTAATCAAAGCACTGAGCACAGTAACCTGTCAAAGTTACAAGTGTTCAGTCAGCTGCCTTCCCTCCTTAGGACCCTGAGACTTCAGTGGACCCAAACTGGTGGTGAGTATTACCACTTCAATAACTAAATGAAAGCAGTGAGAAGCTGCCTTTGAGAAGCTGCCCACACTTCAGAGTGTCAAAATGAGGCTACAGGGTAAGGTTCAAGAATTACAGACACTGTGTGTGTCCTAAACCCTTGAAAAGGATGACAAAAGAATGTGAGGTTATTGGAAGATCAAGAGAAAAATATTAGCACTATCGTTTGAGGAGACATTCACAAAGCATTGAATTCTTCCCTTCACTATATATTCAGAATCCCACCTTAAATCCGGGACCATGAAAAACCTTGGCAGGGTAGATGTAGGGACTTCCCTACTATACAGCCTGATCTTTGTGCATATTGAAAAGATATCCTCTCGGGTCAGAGAAATTGCAAAAAGGTATCACCACTGGGTAGACTGAATCCGGGCTGGTATAAGCTCCAGGCTTAAATTTTTGGTTTGCGAACTAAGGGAAGGCTGGAGTTCAGCCCTCACTCTTATCCCCTGGCCAATTGCATAGGTGCAGGACATACTCACATAATCTTCCAGATTGTTGCCTATGAGTTGACATAGTGGAATGTGTATGTGTGTCCTTCTGTCCTTTATAAATGAATCACTTCTTTGAATGAAAAGGGAGGAACTGCCCTTTCTCTAATGAATAACATAACATATCCTTCAGAGTGTGAAAAGGGCCCATAACTATCTAGTCAATCCTACCTTGCTCATACACAGTCCTCTCCCTCTTTATGATGTGGGCGCTGCTTCTTTTGAAGCAGGTGGAAAGCATCATTAAAAAGGAATAATAATACCGTCCTCCAATCCAGCCTTCCAGAGTTGTCAGAAGGCTCAAAGGAGGTGATATACACAAACCCTCTCTGTGAACCCTAAAGCTCTACATAAACACCTTATCATCCTCTACAGGGGAAGGGCATAACCACTCATTCATACACACACCTGCTTCATGCCTTCGCCCCCAGCCAGTTACCCAGCACTTCTCCCCACTGTGAACTTTCTGGCCAGCGGGAGGAATGCATATTGGCTGAATGAGCTGTTTCAGGGTCTCAGGCCAGGCAATACTGAGCTGTAGCAAAGCAATATCATAATCGAAAGTCTGACTGTTATAGTACTCGTGGACCACAATTCTTCTCACCGGGGAGACAAACTTGGCATTCCCCTGAACATACATCCCAAGGTGTGCAGTCCATGGTGTGGGATCTGACAGCCTGATAGAACAGTAATGAAACACAAAGTTAGCAGCTTAAAGAACCATACATCGTTTGCAAACAAGCACTCTAAAGAGTTGAGGGCTGAAAAAGGAGTAACCTGACTTCCCTTATTATAGCCACCGGCCCTGTCTAGGGACTATGGCAGAAATCATAATTGTAAGCCTCCCTTGTCTCATTAATAAAGCCAGAAATGAAGTCAGCTGTAGTAGGAGTGGCGAGTTATAGAAAATTCATTCAACAATGTCCTCAGCAAATGCCTGGACATTTTCTTGCCACTGGTATTCCGTGAACCACACACAGGTCAAGAATGTTGGTAACTAGAATTTATTTGTTGCATTCTTCCTATTCATGCTGACAATGGCATTTGATGGAGAACCCTACCACCAAATTTAAATGATATGAATACCAAGATAGATTAGCAATCAAAGTGTTATAAGCAGGAATTTAATGAAATTCCTTCTGGCAAACTACCAGAAGCCTTAATGATCACTACTCTTACTGCTCAACAATGCCCATTCATAGGGTCACCAACCTCCATTCCCATCAGTCTTTTGAGAAGCCCAATCTTGACCCCCATGACCTTCCACAAGTCACAAAAGGACTTGTAATCTCCATGTGAGGCTTCCATCTCCATCAGCATAACAGTGGGGGCAAAGAGTGGGAGTGAAGAAAATGAGGAAGCCTCAAAATTTTGGTCACAATCTGCTTAGCTGATGTCTCATGAGTGGCAGTGGACACCCAAAGAAATATTAGGGTTAACACATTATTTGGAGCAGTTTCACAGCATTAGAGACTATGATCAAACAGATGTGAAGCTATCTTAATACAAATCCTATAATTTCCAGGAGAAGCAAATACCCAAATTGTATAACTTCATTGAAATACAAAAAACAAATACAGAATGAGAAGTAAATGATTTTTTTCAACCTAAGATTCAGTAGATTCAAAATAAGTTTAAATTTTAGGTGAGGTTATTTTCTAAGATGTCTTCTTACCCTTAGCTGGAACAGCATCTGTCCCATAATAATCCCACTGCTAAAGATAGACAGAGCCCTTCCAAAGCCAATCCTAATGGGCCTCTCCAGGATCCCGCTCCTAGTTTAAATAGGGATCTGCATTTTTCTGTCACTCTCCAGTGCCCATTCTTCTCTGCATTCTCTACACATTCTCTCTTAAGTTTGCTCCGAGCTAAAAGCCCTATCTTATTTTCTCAGCTTTAGGAAAAGCCTGTTTATCCTTGATGTTTTCCTTTGTGTTCTTTTTTTATACCAATAATACCTAAAAAAAAGTTTGTCACACGAGTGGGATCCAAAAAAATGAAAGCTCAATTGAGTTGATTGAATGTCTCCAACAGGGATCTGCTTCCCACAATTTGAGGGCAGATATATCATCTGTGGCCAGAGAGTGCCACTTGAGAGTAAGGATTGAGATGCCCTACCTGTTTCCTTGAAAACAGTGGGCTGCAGAAAGAAGCCACTCCCTGGAGATGACCGAGGCACCACAGTAGGCAGATCCAACAAAGTGGAGGCTGACCTGCCACGGCCAACCCCCCTCCAGGGTGTCTGTGCCCCCGACGATACGGTGAAGGGTGGAGGAACTCCTGCTGCAGGCTTTAGTGGAGAAAGGGCATGTGATTTAAGGATCGACATGGAAGAAAAATGGAAATTAAGCCAGGTTTAGTGCTGGCTGGAAACTGACTCACTACTCACTAGGTAGCAATTTGAAATCTCCTTATCTAGAGGACAGAGAATATGTGAATCTGTCTGCAACCAGTACCAACAAACCACTCCCTCCTTTCTGAAGCATGCCCTGATACAGTCTCTAAACCACAATGCATGTGGGAGGAGGAAGGAGACCTGTTGTAACAGCTGGACTGACATCAACAGCAGCCTGTGGACTTAGATTGTCAGGTAAAGAGGAATGTTAACTGAATTGAGAATTTCTTTGAAGTTGTGCTGATGTGACAAGAAGCATTTGGGAAAAGATTTGTAAGTCCCTGACAAATGAAAACCTACTGGGAAAACTAGTTATCACAGCAATTGTTTACCAGTGTAAATAGTATTGGTAAAGATGTATAATTTACATGTTGCCGCATGGCCAATTAGTGGCCACGTGACTAATAGGAGCATGCGGGAGATTAGTTATTGGGTCAAACCTAAGGCAAGAAACAGCACTTGATATTGTTCCTAACATACGACATTGTTAACAAGTCAACAATAGATACTATGCTCCAGTACCGATTTATTTTCTCACAGGATGTTTTTTATTCAAGATCCTCTCCCTTGATTAAAGTTATTAGAAAGTGAAAGTTTTCATTATAAAAATTTAATTTATTAATGCTGTTATCAAGAAGACAGAATTCATTCTAAAGTTTTTATTTCTGAGAAACAATTTCAGACTCAGTTTGCCAATAGTTACTATTCTTTTGGCTTATGTCAACCTCCAAGAAGGGAATGAAAATGTAAAACAAGTAAACTGAAGAGGGAATACAGGAATCCAAATAATGAATTTCTACTCACTGCAGCCTTCCTCGTCACTTCCATCTGGACAATCCACTGTCCCATCACATTTTGCATTTTGTTTCCTAAAGCAAATATCATTGCCACACTTAAAAGTTCTGTTGTTGCATGGAATACCTAAAAACGGACAAAAGAAGAAACAGCTTACCTTAGCTAGAAACAAATTGAGTAAATGAGATTTGAATGCATGACCCTGAGCCCCATAACAATGGTTGAATCACAGGATTGCTATTTGCTGCTCTGGGATAGATGGCAGAGAGAAGTGAAACAACCTCACAGTGATCTGTTTCTTCACCTAAGGAAAGCCATTTGAAGGCTGGCAGGCATATCTGTGAGAATCAATCTGACCACCTCTTCTTTCTCCTACAGCAGGTGAGATGTGAAGAAGTGCACCGTATCAGTGGCTTTAGGCTGAAGCCTCTTTGCTATTACTTTGTCTTATTCTCCAAAAAAACTTCTGAGCAAAAATCACTGCTGTATTCAGTTATTTTATATCAGTAGGCAGCAAATGGACAGATTTGTTAATTACAACACATTTGTTCATAACCCCGGAGATTTGTTTCTGCAAGGGTGACAGTGGAACGTGTTCCATTCCAGTATTTGTCAAGTTCCTCTACATCAGGTCCTCTGTATCCTACAATCTTAAGCATCATTAAAAGCAAGTAAGCAATAAGAATCTGCCAGTATTCATACAAGAACACACACACACACACACACACACACACACACACTCCACCCCATTTAGAGTGACCAACTGTCCCAACTTGTTCCCTTGGAACTAAAGGGGTTCCCAAAACAAGGGCCTTTCAGTACTAAATCTGGAAAAGTTTCAGAGAAACTGGGACAAGTTGATTGCCATAATCCGTAACCCATCAGAGGTATTTTTGTCCTGATTCAGGAGAGTTTCATAGGAGGAACAGCAGGGCAGAGGACCTTCCCTCACTTTGAGTGCAGTTTTGCTCATCCTGGCCATTCTCACAGTCCCTGAAGCCATCACAGATGAGAGGGCCATGCTGCCTGAAGGAGCTGGTATTGCAGGTAGGTTGAGGGCTCACTAGAATAAAAAATAAAACAAAGTTCATGTGCCTGAGATACCAGCTGGGTTCTCGGATGATCAGCAGTGCCAGTCTCAAGGTACAAATCATTCTGATGACTTAAATAAAACAAAAAGGGTATTTTCCTCAAAACTGACACTTCCAGGAGGAAAAGTAGGTGTTTAAACTTTGGTGTAATTTCCAGCACTTGAGTTTGTCAGGTCTGATTTTTGCTTTGGTATAAATGCATTAAACTCTAGTGGCTTATTAATTTATCACTAAATGCATCATAGTAATTTATTTTAAGGAAAATAAAAATCATAAGCTATGATCTAAATCAAACTCATCTATTTTCCTAAGCAAAATAAAAGTGTTCTGAGATTGGAGATTTTGTCTTCTTCGTCTCTGTACCCCAAGCTCCTGAACAAATAGTAGTTGTTTACTAAAGGTTTGTTGAATGAATTAATGAATGTGAGACCTTAAAGGTTAACAGACTTTGGGTTTATGTTGTCCTGTGGTCTCTTTGGAATTATTTTGTCTGATGAGATCCATTTCCTGAATTAGGAAATATTCGTGTAAATCTATCGCATTTTTCCCCTTTGGAATACTTTCATTAATTGCCTTTAGACCAGCAGCAAGTACAAGCAAGCAAATTTAGAAAGTACGATTTCTTAGACATTTCTGGTTTTGTGAAAAGTTACCAGTTTTGCTATCTGCGCCTGTTTTTTCAGGGGTATCTCTTGTGAGGGCAGGTCGGAGGATATTGCTGCCCTAAAATTGTTCATTAGGTCTCTGGGCATACCTAGTGGACTCTTAGAGAATAGCTCCAAAAAATGGCACAATGAGGAACAATGATCACCAAAAAGTCCTTATTACAAATTAACAAGAAGCATTTTCGTCTGGAGAATCAGCACGAGCATAAAGAATAATAATGTAAAAAATCCCCAGTCACTATATAACAATCAGTGTTTATTTTCTTAAGAAATCAAACACTATAGATTTAAATAATCAATGAACCATAAGCTTAGACAAATTTTTTGTTTTGCTTTGCCAATTAAAAAAATAAGGTATAAACTAGGCATGGTGGCTCATGCCTGTAATCCCAGCACTTTGGGAAGCCAAGGTGGGAGGATTGCTTGAGGTCGGGAGTTCTAGATTAGCTTGGGCAACACAGTGAGACCCCAGCTGTATGAAAAGTAAAAGAGTGGGTTTCGTGGTGTGTGCCTGCATTCCAGGCTACTCAGGAGACTGAGTGGGGAGGCTCCCTTGAGCCCAGGAGTTCGAGGCTGCAGCGATCTATGACCACATCACTGCTTTGCAGCCTGGATGCCAGAGCAATACCCTGTGTCTAAAAAAATAAATAAACAAAGTATATCATTGTGGGGGTTCACTCAGGGTGGTGGCAAAAATATTAAAGGAAAAATATTAGAGATAGCTTTAGGGAATAGTCACAAACCTTTTCGGAAGGCCAAAGGTTTACGTAGCTTGTAATGACTGAATGGGTCAAAGGTGACCAGCTCTTACCCTAGGGCATTCGGACGGTAGAATATATACTAGAAATTGTAAAAGAAGTTTCTCCAGATAAGTCCTTACCTCCATCTCCATTAGCAAAACCTTTGATCATCGCTAGTGGTTAACTGCCTTCTACACAGGGGGTTGGCACAAATTAATTATACTCTAATGGTATTGATCCAAAGACCCTTATCCTTTGATATACTACATAAAAGCCTGGAGTCGGGACTGCTGGAGGCCGGCTGCCATTAACTCCTTTGAGTGAGTGGCCCGGACACCCCAGCTCACTCTTCCACTGCATTCTGTGTTTGAGTGTACGTTATTCACCCGTCACTGAATCAGGGTCTGCAGGACAGACCCCCACAGATGGTGACCCTGACATATTGTCACAGCTTATTTTTCATTAATATAACTTTTCACAGTTATATATAGCATAGTAACTATATTTTCCCAAGAATATGAAAAAGATTAAATAGCATCACCATTGCAACTGTATTTGATTTAAACACTCTGGACTTTCACGAGAAAATGCTGCCAATGGTGTCACATAGTCCAGTGAATTGTCCTTTCCCTATTGCTCCCTGAAACTAGACATAGATTCAGGAATGCGGTGCAAATAGTCATGAAAATTAAGACAGAGATTCTCCACCCAAAATAAGCATACCCAGTTATCCCACACTTTAATCATCACTAGTGTGATGTCAGTACAAATTGTACAGGTTAGAAAACAACAACAAAACTTTATCTTTTATGGGGCTGGCTGCAGTGGCTCATGCCTGTAATCTCAACACTTTGGGAGGCCAAGGCAGTTGGATTGCTTGAGGCCTGGAGTTTGACACCAGCCTGGGCAACAAAGTGAGACACTGTCTCTAATAAAAATCTTCTAAAAATTAGTGAGACGTGGTGTTGCACACCTGTAGTCCCAGCTACTTGGGAGGCTGAGGCAGGAGGATCTCTTGAGTCCAGGAAGTCAAGGCTGCAGTGAGCTGTGATCATGCTACTGCACTCTAGCCTGAGTGACAAAGCGAGACTCTGTCTCAAAGGAAAGAAAAAACATACACACATACACAAAACCCATTCTTCTTTACTTATAAACAACAGATGAGAGCTGGGCTCCATAAAGGAGCATGCTGAAGGAGTACTGCTCTGCAAATTCTGAGCTGCTCTCTAGGTGGAGAATCTGCCTTCAAATAGGATTTCGGTGTTTAAGATTGTGGTGAATTAAGGTAAGCCATGGATCTTTACTCCCTGTGGTAGTATTATGCACCCCAGTGTTACCATAGCCCCAAGGTGTACAGAGTAAATTTCCATACCCCTGACTTTGTTCTCAGCTATGTGACTTGCTCTGAACAACAGAATATAACTCCAATGATGGCGTACCAGTTTCAAGCCCAGGCCTTAGGAGAAACCATGTGTTTCCACTCTCTCCTCTTTTCTTTTGCCACTGCCATGACTAGCCCACTGGCTCTATGAGGAAAAGAGCCATAAAAAGTAGAGCTGATTGCAATCTCCGAAGAATCAGGCTCAGGAGGACCCAATGCTTGAAGCAGAGCCAGCCATATGAACCCCGCCTAGATTAGTCAGATCCCAGAAAATCCACAGATGCACGATCAAGAATAAATGATTGTTTAAGCCACCGGGTTTTGGGGTAGTTGGTTATGCAGCAATAGATAATAACTACAAAGACTAAGCATATATACCAGCAGCAATCATGGACCTAAGAAGTTACTTACTCCTAAGAAAGTCACATTAAAAGCTTGAATACCCACCGCAAAATAGTTCATCGCTTTCATCAAAGCAGTCATTTACTCCATCGCAACGCTGGGCCTGAGGGACACATAAACCGGAGGAGCATCTAAAAGATCCAACAGGGCAGGCTACGGGCAACAAAAAATAGAAGATCTGGGATAGATCCCTGAAAATCACTAGACCACATTAGCAAAGAAATATGGAGTGTGAAATGGTTAGGGAGTTGGCAGGGTACCAGTAATAATTACACAGTGTCTCCGTCAAATGAAGGCTGTCAGTCACTGAAAGACAAAAATGCAGAACACAGAAGAGCAAAGAAGGCGGCAGCATCCACCTGGAGCTCTGGGTGAACACTGCATTCGGGTCATATCCACAAGCAAACTTCTACTACCTCCATAGTCTAGACTCAGCTCAATGACTTTGTCATATACCTGAAGAATGTGAATGCTGGAACACACCTAAGGGAACCCAGCATTCTTAATGTGGAGTCTTTAGACTTGCCCCAGAGAATTTTAAATTGACTTCTCGTGTCCCTGAATCTTCTGTGATCAGATGACTTATTCCGTATGTCTTAAATTACATTTTCAAGTGAGCTGTGCTCCAAAACATATTGGTAAGCACTGCTCTTATCACACTGGACCTAGAGAGATTACTGACTGTCTACAAACCCAGACTCCTGCTCCCACCTCCCTGTCCATTAGTCTTTCCTCTTCAACCAGCCTTCTGATCAATGACCCATTCCTGAATCAAGATTCATTCCTGATATTGAATCATTCATCCTGAGCTTGTAGATAAACATTAGAGAATAAATAAATCTTTCCTCCCCTTGTCCAAAAGAATGGGGGAGAGTATATGGTCAAGTCAAACACAATTTCAATGGCACATGATGGAGTGGATGAGATGCTGGAAAATAATTATGGTTTGAAAAAACAATTAAAAATAAAACAGTTTACTTATCTACCTGTGACTCTGCTGGAAACTGTAATACTCTGATATTCAGGATGTAATATTCTGAATCCAGTAGAAGGTCTATTAGGGATCGGCAAAGAAGGACATCATCTAAAGAAATGTTCTCTCAAGTCATATCCTTGTGGACTCCTCAGTGAGCAATCTTTACTTTTCCCCTCTTAAAATGGGTCAAAGATTTCCTGAGCATGTCATTATCTACTCTCTGCAGTTCTAATGACTTCCCTCACACATTGCCCTTTCTGATGAGCCCTTCCTAGCCACTCTTCTAGTAGTTTTCAGTATAAATTTCAAGCTTAACATTCTGAGGACTGATATTTGAACTCCCTCCACCAAACAACTCTTCCTGTGCAAGCACGGGCCAAGGTGAGTGACAAGTGTTGGCTTTGGGTCCACTATATGTTGTTGTGAACATCATATTTACAGAGAATGATAGCTAGTAAGAACAACAAACCAATAAATGTCTTGTCTTGTCTTTAAGGAATAATGTGAGAAACTATTTTTCAACTATAAATCAGTAATATTTAAAAGTTATATTATTTAATAAAGTACAGTAGTAATAAAGATGTAATTTTGTATATCATTTATATTATATATCTTATATATATTTTATATATTATTTATATTTGTATTTTATATTTATTATAAAAATAAGCATGTAAAAGGAAATAGGAGAAATAAAACAGTGTTCATTTCTTAAATTCTCACAGTTTAGAACTGTAAAATGTTATCCTTCATGTAAGTATGTATTAAGGTTTTCTAAGGAGGTGATCCCAGGCTTACGTTGACTGACGTTGTAACTGCCATATTCTACCAAAAGTGGCTTCTCCGAAAGCCTTGAACTGCACTGGAACTGAACGTGAACCAGAGGGCTGGGCACTCGAAAAACTGTCTGATGATCCATGTAGGAGCCACAGTACCTGAGGAGATAAGAGTCGGGGAGCACACACAGCTTGAGGTTCTGTTGACTGCGTTTCTATTCACGATGAATTCTGTAATACTTTGGTCATTTGTTTTCCACAGAGATGCGTATGGTAGAGACCATGGTAGTTAGGCATTCTAGGCCATGTGACTGTGATCAAGTAACTTCTGCCCTCACTATTTTCTCCTCTGCCTAATAGAACAATAATAGCACCATTGACCTGCTGCTTTCCTCACCAACACTTACGACCCAAAGAAATATGGATTTAATTCTCCCAGTCCTCTCTCCTTTTACAACGTGAAAACTTGTGTAACACAAGAATTGCCTGCTTTTGACAACAAGCCTCTCTGCCAAGGAAAGTGGAGTCCATTTGTTCAGGTTGAAAATATGCAAAGAATTCCAGCAAGACTAAAAGCAAAAGATAACATTATTTCAATCTAAATTCAAATCCTATGTGTACTTAAGGGCTTATCCTTGGCAAAATTTCAAAGAATTAATGTATCTGTCTCCAATATTTCCCTACCTTGATTTTTTTTCTTATCTCTCATCACCTAATGTGCCCCAGTATCCTTTTGAGAAAAATATCCCTCCTGTTAATAATTCTTACTACATTAGCACTGTGGTTAGTGGAGCATGCAGTATTATTAGATTGCCGGCCCATAAGTTAGTTCACTGCCCTGTACAGATGAGGCTTTTCCCACAGTGAAACCCGCAAGCTTGATGGGAGACAGCAAACACAAGGCTTGGGGGTAACGACCTCCACTGGAACCTGTGATGCCAATCACTCCAGTCCCCCAAAGCACTTGGGAAACAGGCATGTTCCATGGATCAGACACTGGCATTCAGGAGCACAGATTATCTATGATTTTAAGGACTAAAGGAGGAAAACATTCATGTGTTATTCAGGAAAGGTCTTCTGAAATTGGCTGAAGTACAGGAATGGAGGAGCTGTTAGACCAGCTTCTGAGATGTGAGGAAGAGATAGCCAGTGCAGATGTCCTTCTGGCTGACTGGGAGCCAGGGTTTAAGAGGCACCTGAAAGCCAAGCCAAGCCAGAGTTGGCCGTCTTGAGACCACAATCCTGTGCCCTTAAAAACATGCTTACTATGTTATCTGAATCTCATAGAGATTTTCTTTATGTTCACCATTAACATTTAGTAGTGTTTCTTTGCAGAGATGAGCCTTGCTAGGCATGTTAAGGGGAATCAAGAGGAAAGAGATCACACGCTTGGGCTGGAGTTTAAAGGGGAGAGGATGCAATGGGGCATAATGGTGGCTTACGAAATGCAAGTTTTAAAAGTGAGAGACTGGAAACAGCCAGCAAGAATCAGTTTCTATAGACAGACACATGACAAGTGAGGAAACTAACATGTGAAGACGTGAAATAACTTGCTAAAGTTCAAATAGCCAGTAAGTAGAACCAAGATTTGGATGCCAACTGGCCTGATGCTAAACGCAAGCACACCAAAGCAGTTCTGCTCTGCTAAATCTTTGTAAGAAGGCCATCATTTCTTTGGGGCTCATATACTGTAGCCCAGCTGCCCTGAGCATTCACACCTCACCCCCGTGCTCTCTAAACTACTAATGAGGCAATCATTTGTCTTCTTCCAGTCGGGATTACTTTTTCCTCCTTCCCTATTATAGCCTCAATTTCCTTAGTCTAACTTCTCAGCAAGGTGTCTAATTAGCACAATTAGAGCTTTTCCTTTTTAGATGAAAAGTACTAATAACGTTAAGGGCTGGCATTTTAAATACTGATGGTAAAGAAGCTTCAAGTGAATCTGATAGGATTTCAGCCAACCCACAAGCCTAGTGAAGAACTGGCTTTTGAGGGAACGATGGGTCTCAGAGAGCTTTTCTGGTATTGCTTGGGAACAGATTCTGCTCCTCCTTAGGCAGCAACAAACACACCCCAGGTAGTTGTGATTTAGGGATAAAATAGTCCCTCATTTTCAAAGCACAACTCTGTCACAGGCTTGCACCTTCGCAAAAGATTTGTAAAGATTTGTTTTCTGGATGTCTATTTTAATTAAATACCAAAATGCAGTATCTTTAAAGCCTTGGAGGCACATTCTATAGTATTTATCCAACAAGTGTTATTTCAAAAACAATCTTATTATTCATTTTAATAATAGCCAGTATTTTTTTTTTGCTATGTAGTGTACGTTATTTCTTAAATGCAAACAGAAAACAATCAAATACAAAAGCTTATTAAGTAAGAATCATTACCTCATTTCACAAACCAGAACTCAAAGAAGTTGATTAATTTGCCCTAGTTAATGTAGCTACTACATTAGTAGTAGATAGAGCTGGAACTCAAATCTAGGTCTTCTGATTTCCAGAAAATAGACCCTTGATTCAATTATACTCCCCAAAATAATACAGTCTGCAATTTAATAATGAATCCAAGAATGTCCTTAGATTTGATAGAGTCTATTCTAATGAAGATAGGACCAGGTATTATTTTGCAAGTAGTCTGTCTAAAGGAATTGAAAGAAGTTTGTTCTGAAAAACACTTAGAAAGGGAAGGTTTCATTCATAGAATAAAAATAAGCAAAGAAGTAGCAGGCAAATCCTTTAACTTCACAGAATTCTCTGAATGTGAACTAAGAGGGTATTCCACGGTCAAGATAGGGCATTCTGTATTTTTGAAAACCGATTCAGGGCCCAAGCGTGGTGGCTCATGCCTATAATCCCAGCACTTTGAGAAGCTGAGGAGAGTGGATCACTTGAGGTCAGCAGTTCGAGACCAGCCAACATGGGAAAACCCCGTCTCTACTAAAAACACAAACATTAGCCAGGTGTGTGGTGTGCGTCTGTAGTTCCAGCTACTTGGGAGGCTGAGGCAGGAGAATCACTTGAACCCAGGAGGTGAAGGTTGCAGTGAGCCAAGATCGCACAACAGCATTCAGCCTTGGTGACAGAACAAAACTCTTGTCAAAAAAAACCCAAAAAAATAAAAACAAACAAAAAAAAACTCTGTCTCAAAAAAAGAGAGAACTATTCAATTGAGTGCCTATTTAATCTGTCATAGATTTAGAAGCAAATCAACAACAAAAATTAAGAGACAAATTAAGAGTGAGAGTAAGCACCTAGTAGACTGGTTCTAGAGCCAAGTAGATTGATTCTAACTCTAAGTCCGTTGATTTCTGATTAGCTTCAACCCATTTTCCAGCCTCAGGATCCAGCCAGGCCAACTGGGACTCTCCTACCACACAGAATTGGTTAATAGTCTCTAACTTTTTTTTTTTTTTTTTTGTTTTTTACCAGCAAACCCCCAATTTATTATGTTCCCCCATGGATCCAGAACTTGAAAAAATCATCTGTCAAATACTGTTGTGAAGTGTAGAAGGTACACATCTGTAGCCCAGAAGCAGAGCAGTGGTACACATCTGTAGCCCAGAAGCAGAGCAGTGGTGAGGCAGGAGCCCTGAGACATG